>CAJHQP010004716.1:0-52502 GCA_905132765.1 Moricandia arvensis | reverse complement strand
TGGGGTCGTCTGTAATTAGACAGAGACACATAGAACTGATTTATAGAGAGAGAAGCTCTTGGTATGTTCTTGTCGTGCTGAAGCAGTTGCCTAAAGTACGTGATGGATGAGTAGATACAACGGTGTTGACATGAGAAAATATGAGAAGTAAGCAAGCATCTATCAAGCACTCAAATGCAGTGAGAGTTAGGCAAGCACTATCAAGCCACTAAGTTCCACTCAACTCACTCACCTTGCCACTCAACTCCACTTACCTTTTGTTATATTTTTTTCTCTCTTGTGCTTATACATTTCAATGTCTATAAATTAACCTTGTTTGTAACACATTTTGGAATAAGGAAATAAGTTTCTCTCCTTCTTATTCTTATTTGTTCTTGAGTGTTCTTGAGTGTTCTTGAGTGTTCATACTCTTTCTCTTCATAATCATCAATTCTAACATGGTATCAGAGCTTTAAGCTCCTACTCATTCCGCAACCTTCTCTATCCTTCTCTTTATTCAGCAAAGCTTTATGTTATTCTCATTCCGCAAATCATAAAATGGAGAAGGAAAACATAATTTCCGTGACCCTTGAGGGTCCTAATTATCTCTCATGGTCAAGAGTGGCCAGAATCACCTTGGATGTCATGGACTTTGGGACAGCCATATCATGAAGGCTGGAACTTCAAAGAGGATGGCTGAAGAAGATAGATACGTGAACAACCACAACCAATGGGTTCAAGAAGACCAACAAGCTCTGGCTCTCATCTGTAACTCCTTGTCAAAACCAATCCTGAAGATCAATTCTCACATCAAAACCGCCAAGAGACTATGGGAGAGTCTTCAAACCGCTATGGGTGTTTATGGGAGAGTCTCCAAACCATCTATGAGAACGACCGGTTCCTCAGCTTCTCCTACACCTAGACTCATCATTCAACACACTGATAAAGAATTTCTTTACTGAAGAAGATTTCATGCCTAGATGATGGTGATCCTCTCAAAGGCCAGCCGGATAAATGTAAAACCCAAGGAGCAGCAAGCAATTCAAGGGAGAACCATGTATTTCTGCTCACATGGGTGATTCAACTGAAGACATGTGGAGAAATCAAAGTTGGTACGACCTCATCTGATATTTGTGTGACCAGAAAAGACGCCAATTCCTTTATCTGGAGCACTGTCTTGGCTCTCATTGCTTCCAAGAAGGCTGTACACATTCTCTTGACTCTAAACCTATCATATAGATTCAGGAGCAAGCCATCACATGATTTGTGATAGGAACTTGATTAGTAATATCCAGCCTGCGTAGGGAATGTAGTCATAGCAAATTGGTGATAAGGTGAAGATAGAAGGGATAGGAACCTTAAAGTGTTTGATAGGAATCTACTGCTTGTATATGCCTGGATTCATCTAACTTGTTATCAGTAAGAAGGGCTACGATTGATTTGGCTGCCAAGTGTGTTCAGACCAGATGAAGTTGAGTTTCAAGACCTGAAGACAGGAAAGGTCATTGGAAAAGGCACACCATCAGCAGATGTATCATCTTGAGAGGAATATGGTGCCAGAATCATCTATGCCTCACTGCCTGGTAGCACGTTAATGGCGCTGAGAACACAATATGGCATGCCAGATTGGGACATCCCCATACAAGAGCTCTAAACCTGATATTCCTGGAGTGGTGTCTAAGAATGAAGAGTGTGAAGCCTGCATATTGGGAAGCATTGTAGGACAGTCTTTCCACGGTCTGCACCACCTATGAGAGTTGCTTTGACTGGTTCACTCTGATGTATGGACGGCTCCATGTGTGTCAAGGGAGAATCACAAATACTTTTCACCTTCATGATGAAAATCCAAATACACTTGGTTGACACTGATTCAGTCAAGGATAGAGGTTAGACGCCTTCAAGAATTTCCAAGCTCATGTCTCCAACCACTTCAATGCCAAGCTGAAGTCCTCAGATCAGACAATGTGAGAATACACAAGTCATGCAATTCAAACAGTACCTGGCTCAACATGGAATTATTCATCAACAAGCTGTCCATATACTCCTCAACAAAACGGAGTTGCTGAAAGAAGAACAGACACCTGATGGAGGTAGCCAGATCAATGATGTTCCACACCAATGTCCAAGAGATTCTGGAGTGATGCGGTGGTGACTGCTACTTATCTGATCAATAGGACTCCAACTCAAGTCCTCAAAGATCTATCACGTTTGAAGTCCTTAACCAGACTAAGCCGGCTTTGACCACTACGGGTGTTTGGATGTCTCTGCTTGTGCTGATACCAGGGGAGCAGAGAAACAACTGAATGCCAGGAGCACAAAAGCGATGTTCATTGGCTACTCTCCAACACAAAAGGGGTATAAGTGCTATGATCCAGTAGCCAGAAAAGTTTTAATATCAAGGATGTGAAGTTTGTGGAAACAAAGGGATATTATGAGGTGAAGAATTGGGATGATCTGAGGGACTTACCGCAATCAGAAAGAGCCACAAACCTCAGAATCATTTTCGAGAACTTCGGCATTGGCATGTCTCGAGCAACTCAAGAAACAAGAAGGAATATCCCTGAAGCTACTGCACTGTTCAGAAGCTGTAGTTGAAGAAGATGTGATTAATGAAAATGAAAAAATTGCCCATCTGACCCTGAAAGGGGGAATCAACAAAAAGCTCATGATCAGGATGAGACCAAATCAGAATCAGTTCCTGAGACTCAAGATCAAGTTCCAGAGAAACAAATGAGGCAGCAACTGATCAGATACAGCCTTTGCGAAGGAGCACAAGAATCAGGCAACCGAAAGTCTACTTTAATGCTAAAGCTGTGGCACATCCAGTGAGTGCAGTATGCTCGCTTGCTCAATATCCAGAAGAACATCAAGTCTTCATTGGAGAATTGGATCAAGAGTACATCCCAAAACACCTATGAAGAGGCAATGCAAGACAAAGAATGGAGAGAGCTGTTGAAGAAGAGATCAATGCCATGATCAAGAAACAACACCTGTATGAGACTGAGCTTCAAGAGAAAGAAAGCCGTGATCAGTAGACTCTTGCATACCATCAAGTATCTTGCAAATGGAAAGCCAGAAAAGGAAGAAAACCAGACTTGGTAGCAAGAGGATACACACAAGTGTATGGAGAAGATTATCTAGACACTGTTTGCACCAGTGGCGAAGCTTTCATACAATCCGGATACTCATCTCATTGCAGTGAACCTAGAGTGGATCTTGGCAAATGGATGTAAAGGAATGCTTTTCTACAAGGTGAACTAGAAGATGAAGTGTACATGAGACCACCTCCGGGAATGGAAGAGATGGTAAAGCCAGGGAAATGGTCCTCAGACTCAGAAAGCGATCTATGGCTTGAAGCAATCACCAAGAGCTTGGTACCACAAACTAAGCACTACATGAATGGAAGAGGATTTGTGAAGTCTCAAGCGGATCACACACTCTTCACTTTCACAGCAAGCAAGGGATTGTGGTAATTCTAGTCTATGTGTGGATGACATCATCATCACTGTTAGTGACAAGGAGGGGATCAGTCAACGAAGACATTCCTCAAGGCTGCATTGACATCAAAGATCTAGGTAGAACTAAAGTATTTCCTCGGCATGAGATGTGCAGATCAAAAGAGGGATTGTTCAATGTCTCAAAGAAAGTATATCTCTGGATATTCTAAAAGAGCAGGAAATCTTGGAGGAAGACAAGCCAAGACACCACTTGAAGAAGGCTACAAGGTACTGCGAGAGGGGGAGTATGAGATACTCCATTTGATGATGTTAAGCAGTTATAGAAGGCATGGTTGGAAAGCTGATATATCTAACTATCACCGGCCAAATGTGTGCTTTTGCAGTTAAATCAAGTAAGCAGCACATGCAAAATCCCAAGGTTCATCATGGAAGATGGTGGAGAGGATCCTAAGATACTTAAGAGAAGCTCCGGGTCAAGGTGTATGGATGGCTTGCAACAAAAAACACGGAGGTTTATAGGATATTGTTGATGCAGATTTGGGCTGGAGACAGAGTTGACAGAAGATCAACTATCGGCTATTGTACTTTCATTGGAGGTAACTTGGTTACATGGAAAAGCAAGAAGCAGAAGGTAGTGGTCTTGCTCGAGTTGCTGAAGCAGAATACAGATCAATGAGGAAGCTAACCAGTGAGCTTATCTGGATAAAGGGGCTTCTAGGCGACTTGGGGATTGAGATCACCACTCCAGTGAACCATGGCATTGTGACAACCAAGCCGCAATACACATTGCTTCCAACTCAGCCCTTCATGAGAGGACAAACATATAGAAGTGGACTGCCACAAGGTGAGACAGGCAGTAGTATGCAACAAATAATCCTCCCATGCTACACAAGAAGTGATGATCATGCTGGCTGACATCTCACCAACGGCCGCCAGCAGCAAGTTGTGAGTCCATTCTTCGAGACTAGGACTCATAAATCTTCCATGTCAATGTATCCCCTCACCGTGGAGTGTTCTACTCTTTTTTCCTTTGTTTGGTTTTTATCCCAAGTGGTTTTTTCCAAGTAAAGGTTTTAATGAGGAATACTTCATGGCTTTCCAAGCTTGACACTCACTACTGTCAGCTTGGAGGGGAGTGTTGACATGAAGAAAAATATGAGAAGTTAGCAAGCAACTATCAAGCACTTCAAAATGCGAGTGGAGAAGTTAGGCAAGCACTATCAAGCACTAAGTTTCCACTCAACTCCACTCACCTTGCCACTCAACTCCACTGACCTTTGTTTATTTTTTCTCTCTTGTCGCTTATACATTCAATTGTCTATAAATTAACCTTGTTTGTAACACATTTTGGATAAGGAAATAAGTTCTCTCTCCTTCTTATTCTTATTGTTCTTGAGTTTCTTGAGTGTTCATACTCTTTCTCTTTCATAAATCATTCATCTAACAACGGGTAGCTTAGGAATCTTTCAGTACCAGTTGTAGGGTGTTAACAGACTGTGTAAGGGCTGATTAAGCAAGTCTTGTAAAGATTTATTTAAAAGGAGATTCTAATAAAGCTAGTGGATGCTTGTATTGTTTTTGCTCTGGTTTACTTTCTGCATTACTTAATTGTGGTGTCATTCTTTCACTTACAATGGTATCAGAGCGGGGCACCTAAGTTATCGGTGTAATCCTGAAGTTTGAAGATTGGACACGATTGTTTCTATGCAGAAGATGATCATGTTGAATGCGGACCAGTATGGTCATTGGGAAGGCTCGCATGAAGCAGCTGATTCGAGGAATCAATGAAGATGCTAGACTGCTGTGGAGACTGGGTGGGAGGAGCTACCTTAGTCACGGATGATGGGAAGAAGCCCAAGCCAAAAGGAAGATTGGACAGGGAAGAGCGCAATGCATCAAAGTTTAATGCAAAGGCGTTGTCGGTGATCTTTGGAGCTGTTGAAGCAGAGCAGTTCCAGCTGATTCAGGGGAGTACTTCAGCAAAGAGGCGTGGAGATCTGCTGAATTCGTTTGAAGGAGATGATAGTGTCAAGAGGACCACGTCTGGATCATCTTGGGGTCGCAGTTTGAGAATCTCAGGTGGTCTGATAATGATTCTGTGGCGAGCTTCAGTGCCAAACTTAGTGCTATGGCGCATGAAGCATTTGTACTTGGTAGGAAGAAGTACAAGGAGAAGAAGCTGGTAAGAGAAGTTGCTACGCTGTCTTCCAGCGAAGCTTGGAGCTCATAAGGCGGTCTTGAATATGACTACAAACACGGATGAGCTCAAGTTTGACAAGCTTGTGGGTATGCTGAAGGCAGAAGAGATGGAGACAGGCAGTAGCTCGGTCTCTATGTCAGGTGGTACCTCAAAGAGCATAGGGCTTGTAGCTCACAAGGATGTTGATAGATTTCAGAAGCTTGAAGATGATGTGGGTATGTTGGCTAGAAATCTTGGTAAGATGATGAATTCTTCTGGTGGGAAGAATCAGTATGGTCGACAGAGAAGTTGGCGTGACAAAAGAAGAGAAGGTGTCAAGTGCTACGAGTGTGAAGGTGTAGGTCATGTGAAGGCTGACTGTCCTCTTGCACAACGAAAGGAACTCAAGTGCCCTGAGTGTAAAGGTGTTGGACACCCACAGCGTGAATGTCCGAACTTTAAAGAAGGGAAAATGAGTTCATTGGAGTCATCTGATGATTCAGAATCTGAAAAAGATAGAAAGGTGATGAAGAATCTTGTTGCTTTTGGTGCTTACAAGGATGGGTCTAGTGAATCTTCTGATTCAGATAGTGGTACAGACACTGAGGAGTATCACGTGCTGTATTGATAAGTGGTTGAATCTCAAGGATGAGAATCTAAGATTGCAACACGATCTGGTGCAGAGTCGTGAGCAGGATGTGGCTCAGAAGCAAAGCAAGTTGGTGAAGAACTGTTTGAAGAACTTGCGGCTGTAAAAGAGAATAATAAGTTTTCTGAGCAGGAAGTTAGCAAGCTGAGGGAAGTTGCTACTGGTGAGCAAGAGAGAGCAAGGATGGCTGGAACGTGATTTGGCTAAGAATCACAAGCAGATCAGGGTGCTCAACAGTGGATCCAAGAACTTGGATCAAATCCTCTCAATGGGTCAACCAGCCAAGGTGAACTGGGACTGGGATATCGAGGTTCTGAGGAGTACTAAGGAAGTACAATAGAAGGGGCTGTCACACTTCGTGCAGGGAAGCACATCAAAAAAGTGGAGCCAAAGTAGTTCGTCGGGACGTACATCAAGGAGTACGACAGGAAGTTCTACACCGTGAGCTGTGAGTAGCAAGCCAAAGTTGTACATCAGTGCAACAACATGAAGGTCAGACAGGAGGTTCTGAAGCATGGTTGTGCAGCTGGTACAAGGAAGGAGGTTGATCGGTGCATCAGCAACTGTGTCTGGGCAAACAAGAAGCAACATCGGATGTGCTGTTGGTTCTGTGGGAAGGTTTGGACACAAGAAGGTGGAGTGTTTTGCTTGTGAGAAGAGCAGAAACATGGCAAAGAAGGTGAACAAGACGTTCACTAAAATCAAGAGGGTTGAAAAAGTGGTGTTAGCCAAAAGTGGCTTACTTGATGAGATCAAGGAAGAGACATCAGAAGAAGGATGCAGCTCGGTTAGGAGTGATCTTGAGGAAGATCAGAAAGCATCAAGTCTGGAGTCAGAACAAAGAGTTGTTCATGGCACAAAGGGGAAGGAGATCGAGATGTGTCAGGAAGTGATGCGAGGTGATCTTCAGGAGGGTGATAGTGAAATCACTTCCAAGACAGTAGAAACGAGTGCTGAATGCACTCGTGTGGACGAGGAAGGGCTCATGGTCAAGAAGACGACACATGAAGGAAGCCAAGTCCTAAAAGAAGCTGGTCAAAAGGTAGTTCGACAGGTGCGTTAGAGCATGATGCAGTACTTGTAATCTATTCCGCTGCCAGTAGAGGTTGTATCATGATTACGCATGAAGAAGCAGACGGGTTGTCTGTAAGACTTGACATCTAAGCATATGTTTTAGCTTAGTATGCAATCAAGCAGGGGGGGGGGAATGGTGATGTTCTGGTCAAGAGAAGAATGCATATCTCATGGGGGAGAAAAGCATGGTGTGGTGCACATCTCGTGGGGGAGAAAAGCATAATTAGCATGGAGGTTCCAGGTGGGGAACGTGGTTGTTGAACCAGAAGAATGTTGTGCTTGATCGGCACACAAAGCTAAAAGGGGGAGATTGAAGATGCAAGATGTCTGCCCTGAAGTAGTCGCTGACGTAGATGCTGACGCAGACGACGTGTTGAGTGGTGAAGACCATGTGGAGTCAAGATGCTGAGCTGAAGTCGTGTAGACTAGGAGAGCAAGTGGGTATCTTGGAGAAAAGGCAAGAGAAATAAACTTGGGAAGCAAGTTTATGATTTAAAGGAAGAGGAATAAGTGCATTCCAAGAAAAGGAAAGTTGCACTTATTGATATGGAAGATGTCCATATTGTGGTTCCTTGGAGACTAGGGTTTCGGGAACTTGGAGAATAACTATAAAATAGTTATGGGGTCGTCTGTAATTAGACAGAGACACATAGACTGATTTTATAGAGAGAGAAGCTCTTGGTGTGTTTTTGGTCGTGCTGAAGCAGTTGCCGAAGTACGTGACGGATGAGAGATACAAACGGGTAGCTTAGGAATCTTCCAGTACCAGTTGTTAGGGTGTTAACAGACTGTGTAAGGCTGATTAAACAAGGCTTGTAAAGATTATTTAAAAGGAGATTCTAATAAAGCATAGTGGTTGCTTGTATTGTTTTTGCCCTCTGGTTTACTTTCTGCATTACTTAATTGTGGTGTCATCCTTGCACTTACATTATATACTCATTCTCTATATATCTCATTGTTTCTTCCTTGCTCATGTTTCTTTCAATGCTGTCCTCGACTATGTCACAATACTAAAAAGAAGAAAGTGATTGCTTTAAACAATTCATTAACCCTAAGAGAGAGATTCTTTGATTCGATCAAATCTTACGTAAGCAGGAAGACCATCCATTTCTGAAAATTTTACAGATCAAGAAGAGCGAGAGAGAGAGAGAGAGTCTGACAAACAGAAAAGGAGAGCGCGAAAACTCTAATTTGCTCGTATGATTGATTATTTATATGGATCTGTCACTGTTATTTTGGGCCTTTTATGTTTGGCCCATTTGTTCTTTTTAGGCTGCCCCATATAATTGATTCGCTAAACCTACCATACCTAGCAAGAAAGTGACTTTTCAAAATCAAAATGGTGGAAGCAGAATTTGACTTCATGATTACTAAAATCAGATTTTTCCTTAAGATTATAGTATATCAGTTTAAGAAAGTGAATGAAGCTTTGAAGAAAACTGGTGATGATGAAGATCTCATGCGTCGTATTCTCTACGACTTAGTTCGTTAATTGAGATCTTAGAGCGAAATTAGTTTTTACTCGTTTGATTTATTATTTATGGACCTCTTTTGTTATTAAGAGCTTATGAGTTAGAAAATAAAAAAGAATTGGTAAATTAGCTAAATAGGGGAAAACAAAAAACAATATTGTTGATGTTTATTCTTTGATCTTATTATCGATTTTATGTTTCTAAACGATCTTAACCGTTTGATTTGTTTGTATGTATCTTGCGAGTATCACGAAACCAAGAACACAAGATTTGTTAACCCGGTGTTCGCGAATCTACTCACCGAGGAGGGATCTAAACCCTCAAGCTTTCACTAGAATCAAAGGAGTTCCGGTAACCTTTACACAAGCTCGATCTAAACACAAATGGAGAAGATGAGTTGAGATTACCTCCGAAATACACTTCGGGTAATCGGATCCTATTTAGGAGATATACCAGAGAACCAAATTCTTCTGTTTCCGATCTATCGCCACAGGTAAACCTCCTTTCTCTGGTTCTTTCCCTCTGAAAGCTTTTCTCCTGTTTCTGATACTTTGATCCTTCTCTTTCACTCTCGACGAGGAATAGAAGATGAATTTTTCTGTTAGTCCGTTGTAACTGACAAAACGGCACAGCTTTAATCATCTTCTCTTGGGCTATGGGAGGAAATGGCCCACTGACAAAAGACTGAATGAGCCACTGATGGACCTGGTCGTTAATGGGCCTAGATGTTCGGAGTCAAGCCCTCAAGCCCATATCCACAAAACTCCACCTCTTGAATTCGGACATCTTCTCGAAACCCTCAGAAATCTCCTGTCTAGTCTCTCTCTCTTCCGCCGTTTAGCTCTCCCATCTCTCTAGAACTCTCCGACAAGAAGCATCTGAGAAACACACATCTTCTCTGATGAAAAACACCCTCTTATTCAACACGGTAAGAAACTCTCTGTCTTCTTCTCATCATTTATCGAGAATCAAACCAGAACCCTTTGATTTTGGTTTACTTACTAACAAAACCTTCCTCCCTTTTCATCTGTGCTGCATGTATCCAATCTGATCATCTTGAGTGAAGAGATACTCCGAGCAACCAACACGCTTCCGCTGAAAAGGTAATAAACTCCCAGATTTACCTTTTCTCTTTCATGCATGTTCTTCTATTAACCTCAAAGGACCTCGTTTAACCACGGATCTGTTGTCTTTTGTCTCTGAGTTTGTAGATCCGATCTCTTACTACAACCGTCAACAGCCTTTTCAGATACTCCGATCTGAACAACCTCAACCTGACACCGAAAGAACCAATTGCAAGCCGACGGCTCCACCTTCATCCTTAGAAATTGAGATCTACCTCGATCTCTCTTTCTCAACAGGTAACTCTCTCTTTCTGATTTTGAAACTTCTTCCAGTTTAAGTTTCAGCTTTCAGACACTTGCAGAAAACTAACAATAACCCCTTTCATTTCATTTCTGCATGTTGAGATACTCAAGGAGTTACCCAGAGCTGATCTTCGCTCTCAGCAGACATTAAGCAGTTCACAGCAGAGCTGGAACTTAGTACTAGGTACACACTTAGTTAGGAAATCAGCAGGATTCTTAGACGTATGTATCTTCGATAGGTTGACGATTTTCTTAGATACAATATCCCTGATGAAATTGAACTGTGTATCCATGTGTTTAGTCCTTTCATGATGTACTGCGTTTTTAGATAGGGCAATTTCACTCTGATAATCACACTGTATCCTTACACTGTCTTGTTTGTATCCTAGCTCTGTGATAAAATTCTCTAGCCAAATTTCTTCCTTGACTGCTAGTGTTAAGCCATAAATTCGGCCTCGGTGGTGGATAGTGCCACCACTGACTGTAGTCTAATTTCCTGGATACAGTATTACCCCCAACTTGAAACACAATCCTTGAAACTGACCTCCTTTTGTCTAAATCCGTAGCATAGTCTGAGTCTGAGAAACCCTCCACCTTGAACTCTGCATTCCTTGTAAATGTTAAACACTTACTGTAGGCTCCTGCTACATATCTCAAAACCCACTTCACTGCTTCCCAATGATCCGTGCTAGGACTAGACATGAATCTACTGATCAAACCAACTGCAAAACCTAAGTCTGGCCTTGATCCAACCATAGCGTACATCAAACTCCCAACTGCACTCGCATAAGGAACATCTTTCATGTATTCATACTCTTCCTCTTTCTCTTTAGGATGTAGACTTTTTAGCTTGAAATGAGAAGCTGTAGGGGTGACAACTGATCTAGCTTCAAACATCCCAAATGTTTTCAAAACCTTCTCTAGATACATCTCCTGAGATAGAACAAGAATTCCCTTGTTTCTTTCACGAGCAATATACATTCCAAGAATTCTGGATGCCTTCCCCAAATCTTTCATTTCAAATTCTCCACTCAAACTGTCCTTTAGAGCCTTTATCGCAGCCTTGTTTCCAGAAGCTATAAGCATGTTATCAACATATATTAACAAATAGATAGCCCTCTCTGTGTTAACATCTTTCATATAAACAAACGAGTCAAACTCACTTCTTACAAACTTGTGCTTCTTCATGAAACCATCAAACTTAAGATTCCACTGTCTAGGAGACTGCTTCAAGCCGTAGAGAGATTTCCTTAGTAGACACACCTTATTCTCATTCCCTTTTTCAATGAAACCCTCAGGCTGTTCCATAAGAATTCTTTCCTCTAAATCTCCATGTCCAAACGCTGTTTTGACATCCATCTGCTCTAACTCCAGATCAAAATTAGTCACCAATGATAAGAAGATTCGAATAGAGACATGCTTGACCACTGATTGAGAAAATCTCTGTGTAATCTATCCCTTCCTTCTGAGAATACCCCTTTGCTACAACCCTTCCTTTATACCTCTTGTCTTCCACACCTGGAATATCAGGTTTCAGCTTAAAAATCCATCTACACCCCATCGTTTTCTGATCCTTAGGTCGTTCAATCAGATCCACGTTCTGTTCTTTTCAAGTGAAAACCATTTCTTCCTTAGCTGCATTGTGCCAGAATTTCTTTTCTTTAGTTCTCATTGCCTCATCATAAGATTTAGGCTCTTCAACCTCCAGTTCTTCAGCAACACTCAACGCATATGCAACCAGATTAGCATCATCAAATCTGGATGGTGCTTTAACATTCTGTCTTCTTATTCGATCTCTGGCTAGAACATATTCGTCTAGTGATGAATCTCCAGAACTTACCACAATACCAGTTCCCAGCTCTGAATCTGATCCTTCATCTGAGCTTTCTGAATCTTGAGAACTTTCACTTTCTGAATCCGAGAGAACTCCACCTGAAGTGGACGCTTCTTCAAGATTCCCATAGGGAGTGGGACCAGAATAAGATCATCATTGAAAGTAACCTTCTTCTTCCCTCTTCTGATCTTTTCTGAATCACCTGATTCTTTCTCAATACTAGCATCTGAATCCTTTAAGGTGTCTTTGAACACTTCTTTGTTCATGAAAAACAATATTCGGCTAGTGGCACATTTCCCTCATGTTGAATCCAAATCTTGTAGCCCTTCACTCAAACGGATACCCAACAAATCTCTCTCTTTTCTTTTTTTTTTTTCCCCTTCCCTTTTCCGTTTGGTGTTTTGGATTGAAGGGGAAAGGAAGGGGGGAAAGAAGGGGGGGGGGAAATTTGTTTGGGTATCCGTTGTGAGTGAAGGGCTACAGAGTTGTGATTCACATGAAGGAGAAATGTGCCACTAGCCGGAATCATTGTTTTTCCATGAACAAGAAGTGTTCAAGACACTTAAAGGATTCAGATGCTAGTATGAGAAAGATCAGGTGATCAGAAAAAGATCAGAAGAGGGAAGAAGAAGGTTACTTTCAATGATGATCTTATTCTTTGTCCCACTCCACTATGGAATCATGAAGAAGCGTCCAATCAGGTGGAGTTCTCTTTTGCGTCGATTCAGAAAGTGAAAGTTCTCAAGATTCAGAAAGCTCAGATGAAGGATCAGATTCAGAGCTGGAACTGGTATTGTGGTAGTTCTGGAGATTCATCACTAGTACGATATGTTCTCAGCCAGAGATCGAATAACGAAGACAGAATGTTAAAGCACCATCAGATTTGATGATGCTAATCTGGTTGCATATGCGTTGGCAGTGTTGCTGAAGAACTGAGAGTTGAAGAGCTAAATCATAGATGAGGCATGAGAACTAAAGAAAAGAAATTCTGGCACAATGCAGCTAAGGAAGGCAAATGGTGTTTCACTTGTAAAAGAACAGAACGTGGGATCTGATGAACGACCTAAGGATCAGAAAACGATGGGGTGTAGATGGGATTTTTAAGCTGAAACTGATATTCCAGTGTGGAAGACAGAGGTATAAAGGCGATAGGGTTGTAGCGCAAAGGGGTATTCTCAGAAGGAAGGATAGATACACGAGGATTTCTCATCACGTGGTCAAGCATGTCTCTATTCGAATCTTCTTATCATTGGTGACTAATTTTGATCTGAGTTAGAGCAGATGGATGTCAAACAGCGTATGGACATGGCAGAGATTAGAGGAGAAGAATTCTTATGGAACAGCCTGAGGGTTTCATTGAAAAAGGAATGAGAATAAGTGTGTCGTTACTAAGAAATCTCTCTACGCTTGAAGCAGTCTCCATTAGACAGTGAATCTAAGTTTGATGTTTCATGAAGAAGCACAAGTTTGTAAGAAGTGAGTTTGACTCTGTTTGTTTATATGAAGATGTTACACAGAGAGGCTAGGTCTATTGTTAATATATGTTGATAACATGCTTATAGCTTCTGGAAACAAGCTGCGCATAAAGCTCTAAAAGGACAGTTGAGTGTGAGAATTTGAATGAAAGATTTGGGAAGGCATCCAGAATCTTGGAATGTATATTGCTCGTGAAAGAAACAAGGGAATTCTTGTTCTATCTCAGGAGATGTATCTAGAGAAGGTTTGAAAACATTTGGATGTTTGAAGCTAGATCAGTTGTCACCCCTACAGCTTCTCATTTCAAGCTAAAAAGTCTACATCCTAAAGAGAAAGAGGAAGAGTATGAATACATGAAAGATGTCCTTATGCGAGTGCAGTTGGAGTTTGAGTACGCTATGGTTGGATCAAGGCCAGACTTAGGTTTTGCAGTTGTTTGATCAGTAGATTCAGTCTAGTCCTAGCACGATCATGGAAGCAGTGAGTGGTTTTGAGATATGTAGCAGGAGCCTACAGTAGTGTTTAACATTTACAAGGAATGCAGAGTTCAAGGTGGAGGTTCTCAGACAGGACTATGCTACGGATTAGACAAAGGAGGTCAGTTTCAAGGATTGTGTTTTCAGTGTAATACTGTATCCAGGAAATTAGACTACAGTCAGTGGTGGCACTATCCACCACGAGGCCGAATTTATGCCTTAACACTAGCAGTCAAGGAAAGAAATTTGGCTAGAGAATTTATCACAGAGCTAGGATACAAACAAGACAGTGTAAGGATACAGTGTGATTATCAGAGTGAAATTGCCCTATCTAAAAACGCAGTACATCATGAAAGGACTAAACACATGGATACACAGTTCAATTTCATCAGGGATAGTATCTAAGAAATCGTCAACCTATCGAAGATACATACGTCTAAGAATCCTGCTGATTTCCTAACTAAGTGTTACCTAGTACTAAGTTCCAGCTCTGCTGTGAACTGCTTAATGTCTGCTGAGAGCGAAGATCAGCTCTGGGTACTCCTTGAGTATTCAACATGCAGAAATGAAATGAAAGGGGTTTATTGTTAGTTTTCTGCAAGTGTCTGAAAGCTGAAACTAAACTGGAAGAAGTTTTCAAAATCAGAAAGAGAGAGTTACCTGTTGAGAAAGAGAGATCGAGGTAGATCTCAATTTCTAAGGATGAAGGTGGAGCCGTCGGCTTGCAATGGTTCTTTCGGTGTCAGGTGAGGTTGTTCAGATCGGCAGTATCTGAAAAGGCTGTTGACGGTTGTAGTAAGAGATCGGATCTACAAACTCAGAGACAAAAAGACAACAGATCCGTGGTTAAACGAGGTCCTTTGAGGTTAATAGAAAGAACATGCATGAAAGAGAAAAGGTAAATCTGGGAGTTTATTACCTTTCAGCGGAAGCGTGTTGGTTTGCCTCGGAGTATCTCTTCACTCAAGATGATTCAGATTGGATACATGCAGCACAGATGAAAAGGGAGGAGGTTTTGTTAGTAAGTAAACCAAAATCAAAGGGTTCTGGTTTGATTCTCGATAAATGATGAGAAGAAGACAGAGAGTTTCTTACCGTGCTTGAATAAGAAGGTGTTTTTCATCAGAGAAGATGTGTGTTCTCAGATGCTTTCTTGTCGGAGAGTTCTAGAGAGATGGGAGAGCTAACGGCGGAAGAGAGAGAGACTAGACAGGAGATTTCTGAGGGTTTCGAGAAGATGTCGAATTCAAGAGGTGGAGTTTTGTGGATATGGGCTGAGGGCTTGACTCCGAACATCTAGGCCCATTAACGACCAGGTCCATCAGTGCTCATTCAGTCTTTTGTCAGTGGGCCATTTCCTCCCATAGCCCAAAGAGAAGATGATTAAAGCTGTGCCGTTTTGTCAGTTACAACGGACTAACAGAAAAATTCATCTTCTTATTCCTCGTCGAGAGTGAAAGAGAAGATCAAAGTATCAGAAACAGGGAGAAAAGCTTTCAGAGGGAAAGAACCAGAGAAAGGAGGTTACCTGTGGCGATAGATCGGAAACAGAAGAATTTGGTTCTCTGGTATATCTCCTAAATAGGATCCGATTACCCGAAAAGTGTATTTCGGAGGTAATCTCAACTCATCTTCTCCATTGTGTTTAGATCGAGCTTGTGTAAAGGTTACCGAACTCCTTTGATTCTAGTGAAAGCTTGAGGGTTTAGATCCCTCCTCGGTGAGTAGATTCGCGAACACCGGGTTAACAAATCTTGTGTTCTTGGTTTCGTGATACTCGCAAGATACATACAAACAAATCAAACGGTTAAGATCGTTTAGAAACATAAAATCGATAATAAGATCAAAGAATAAACATCAACAATATTGTTTTTGTTTTCCCCTATTTAGCTAATTTACCAATTCTTTTTATTTTCTAACTCATAAGCCTCTTAATAAACAAAAGAGGTCCATAAATAATAAATCAAACGAGTAAAAACTAATTTCGCTCTAAGATCTCAATTAACGAACTAAGTCGTAGAGAATACGACGCATGAGATCTTCATCATCACCAGTTTTCTTCAAAGCTTCATTCACTTTCTTAAACTGATATACTATAATCTTAAGAAAATCTGATTTTAGTAATCATGAAGTCAAATTCTGCTTCCACCATTTTGATTTGAAAAGTCACTTTCTTGCTTAGTATGGTAGGTTTAGCGAATCAATTATATGGGGCAGCCTAAAAAGAACAAATGGCCAAACATAAAAGGCCCAAAATAACTAGTGACAGATCCATATAAATAATCAATCATACGAGCAAATTAGAGTTTTCGCGCTCTCCTTTTCTGTTTGTCAGACTCTCTCTCTCTCTCTCGCTCTTCTTGATCTGTTAAAATTTTCAGAAATGGATGGTCTTCCTGCTTACGTAAGATTTGATTCGAATCAAAGAATCTCTCTCTTAGGGTTAATGAATGTTTAAAGCAATCACTTTCTTCTTTTTAGTATTGTGACATAGTCGAGGACAAGCATTGAAAGAAACATGAGCAAGGAAGAAACAATGGAGATATATAGAGAATGAGTATATAATGTAAGTGCAAGGATGACACCACAATTAAGTAATGCAGAAGTAAACCAGAGGCAAAAACAATACAAGCAACCACTATGCTTATTAGAATCTCCTTTTAAATAATCTTTACAAGCCTTGTTAATCAGCCTTACACAGTCTGTTAACACCCTAACAACTGGTACTGGAAGATTCCTAAGCTACCCGTTTGTATCTCTCATCCGTCACGACTTCGGCAACTGCTTCAGCACGACCAAAAACACACCAAGAGCTTCTCTCTCTATAAAATCAGTCTATGTGTCTCTGTCTAATACAGACGACCCCATAACTATTTTATAGTTATTCTCCAAGTTCCCGAAACCCTAGTCTCCAAGGAACCACAATATGGACATCTTCCATATCAATAAGTGCAACTTTCCTTTTCTTGGAATGCACTTATTCCTCTTCCTTAAATCATAAACTTGCTTCCCAAGTTTATTTCTCTTGCCTTTTCTCCAAGATACCCACTTGCTCTCCTAGTCTACACGACTTCAGCTCAGCATCTTGACTCCACATGGTCTTCACCACTCAACACGTCGTCTGCGTCAGCATCTACGTCAGCGACTACTTCAGGGCAGACATCTTGCATCTTCAATCTCCCCCTTTTAGCTTTGTGTGCCGATCAAGCACAACATTCTTCTGGTTCAACAACCACGTTCCCCACCTGGAAACCTCCATGCTAATTATGCTTTTCTCCCCCACGAGATGTGCACCACACCATGCTTTTCTCCCCCATGAGATATGCATTCTTCTCTTGACCAGAACATCACCATTCCCCCCCCCTGCTTGATTGCATACTAAGCTAAAACATATGCTTAGATGTCAAGTCTTACAGACAAACCCGTCTGCTTCTTCATGCGTAATCATGATACAACCTCTACTGCAGCGGAATAGATTACAAGTACTGCATCATGCTCTAACGCACCTGTCGAACTACCTTTTGACCAGCTTCTTTTAGGACTTGGCTTCCTTCATGTGTCGTCTTCTTGACCATGAGCCCTTCCTCGTCCACACCGAGTGCATTCAGCACTCGTTTCTACTGTCTTGGAGTGATTTCACTATCACCCTCCTGAAGATCACCTCGCATCACTTCCTGACACATCTCGATCTCCTTCCCCTTTGTGCCATGAACAACTCTTTGTTCTGACTCCAGACTTGATGCTTTCTGATCTTCCTCAAGATCACTCCTAACCGAGCTGCATCCTTCTTCTGATGTCTCTTCCTTGATCTCATCAAGTAAGCCACTTTTGGCTAACACCACTTTTTCAACCCTCTTGATTTTAGTGAACGTCTTGTTCACCTTCTTTGCCATGTTTCTGCTCTTCTCACAAGCAAAACACTCCACCTTCTTGTGTCCAACCTTCCCACAGAACCAACAGCACATCCGATGTTGCTTCTTGTTTGCCCAGACACAGTTGCTGATGCACCGATCAACCTCCTTCCTTGTACCAGCTGCACAACCATGCTTCAGAACCTCCTGTCTGACCTTCATGTTGTTGCACTGATGTACAACCTTTGGCTTGCTACTCACAGCTTCACGGTGTAGAACTTCCTGTCGTACTCCTTGATGTACGTCCCGACGAACTACTTTGGCTCCACTTTTTGATGTGCTTCCCTGCACGAAGTGTGACAGCCCCTTCTATTGTACTTCCTTAGTACTCTCAGAACCTCGATATCCCAGTCCCCAGTTCACCTTGGCTGGTTGACCCATTGAGAGGATTTGATCCAAGTTCTTGGATCCACTGTTGAGCACCCTGATCTGCTTGTGATTCTTAGCCAAATCACGTTCCAGCATCCTTGCTCTCTCTTGCTCACCAGTAGCAACTTCCCTCAGCTTGCTAACTTCCTGCTCAAGAAACTTATTATTCTCTTTTACAGCCGCAAGTTCTTCAACAAGTTCTTCAACCAACTTGCTTTGCTTCTGAGCCACATCCTGCTCACGACTCTGCACCAGATCGTGTTGCAATCTTAGATTCTCATCCTTGAGATTCAACCACTTATCATACAGCACGTGATACTCCTCAGTGTCTGTACCACTATCTGAATCAGAAGATTCACTAGACCCATCCTTGTAAGCACCAAAAGCAACAAGATTCTTCATCACCTTTCTATCTTTTTCAGATTCTGAATCATCAGATGACTCCAATGAAACTCATTTTCCCTTCTTTAAGTTCGGACATTCACGCTGTGGGTGTCCAACACCTTTACACTCAGGGCACTTGAGTTCCTTTCGTTGTGCAAGAGGACAGTCAGCCTTCACATGACCTACACCTTCACACTCGTAGCACTTGACACCTTCTCTTCTTTTGTCACGCCAACTTCTCTGTCGACCATACTGATTCTTCCCACCAGAAGAATTCATCATCTTACCAAGATTTCTAGCCAACATACCCACATCATCTTCAAGCTTCTGAAATCTATCAACATCCTTGTGAGCTACAAGCCCTATGCTCTTTGAGGTACCACCTGACATAGAGACCGAGCTACTGCCTGTCTCCATCTCTTCTGCCTTCAGCATACCCACAAGCTTGTCAAACTTGAGCTCATCCGTGTTTGTAGTCATATTCAAGACCGCCTTATGAGCTCCAAGCTTCGCTGGAAGACAGCGTAGCAACTTCTTTACCAGCTTCTTCTCCTTGTACTTCTTTCCAAGTACAAATGCTTCATGCGCCATAGCACTAAGTTTGGCACTGAAGCTCGCCACAGAATCATTATCAGACCACCTGAGATTCTCAAACTGCGACCCAAGATGATCCAGACGTGTCCTCTTGACACTATCATCTCCTTCAAACGAATTCAGCAGGATCTCCCACGCCTCTTTAGCTGAAGTACTCCCCTGAATCAGCTGGAACTGCTCTGCTTCAACAGCTCCAAAGATCACCGACAACGCCTTTGCATTAAACTTTGATGCATTGCGCTCTTCCCCTGTCCAATCTTCTTTTGGCTTGGGCTTCTTCCCATCATCCGTGACTATGGTAGGCTCCTCCCACCCAGTCTCCACAGCAGTCTACGCATCTTCATTGATTCCTCGAATCAGCTGCTTCATGCGAGCCTTCCAATGACCATACTGGTCCGCATTCAACATGATCATCTTCTGCATAGAAACAATCGTGTCCATCTTCAACTTCAGGATTACACCGATAACTTAGGTGCCCCGCTCTGATACCAATTGTAAGTGAAAGAATGACACCACAATTAAGTAATGCAGAAAGTAAACCAGAGGCAAAAACAATACAAGCATCCACTATGCTTTATTAGAATCTCCTTTTAAATAATCTTTACAAGACTTGCTTAATCAGCCTTACACAGTCTGTTAACACCCTAACAACTGGTACTGAAAGATTCCTAAGCTACCCGTTGTTAGAATTGATGATTTATGAAGAGAAAGAGTATGAACACTCAAGAACACTCAAGAACAAATAAGAATAAGAAGGAGAGAAACTTATTTCCTTATCCAAAATGTGTTACAAACAAGGTTAATTTATAGACATTGAAATGTATAAGCGACAAGAGAGAAAAAAAAATAAACAAAGGTAAGTGGAGTTGAGTGGCAAGGTGAGTGGAGTTGAGTGGAAACTTAGTGCTTGATAGTGCTTGCCTAACTTCTCCACTTGCATTTGAGTGCTTGATAGTGCTTGCCTAACTTCTCATATTTTCTTCATGTCAACACTCCCCCTCAAGCTTGACAGTAGTGAGTGTCAAGCTTGGAAAGCCATGAAGTATTCCCTCATTAAAACCTTTACTTGGAAAAAACCACTTGGGATAAAAACCAAACAAAGGAAAAAGAGTAGAACACTCCACGGTGAGGGGATCATTGACATGGAAGATTTATGAGTCCTAGTCTCGGAAGAATGGACTCACAAACTTTGCTGCTGGCCGCTTTGGTGAAGATGTCAGCCAGCTGATCATCACTTCTTGTGTAGCATGGGAGGATTATTTGTTGCTCTACTGCCTGTCTCACCTTGTGGCAGTCCACTTCTATATGTTTTGTCCTCTCATGGAAGGCTGAGTTGGAAGCAATGTGTATTGCGGCTTGGTTGTCACAATGCATGGTTATGGGAGTGGTGATCTCAATCCCCAAGTCGCCTAGAAGCCCCTTTATCCAGATAAGCTCACTGGTTAGCTTCCTCATTGATCTGTATTCTGCTTCAGCACTCGAGCAAGACACTACCTTCTGCTTCTTGCTTTTCCATGTAACCAAGTTACCTCCAATGAAAGTACAATAGCCGGTAGTTGATCTTCTGTCAACTCTGTCTCCAGCCCAATCTGCATCACAATATCCTATAACCTCCGTGTTTTTGTTGCAAGCCATCCATACACCTTGACCCGGAGCTTCTCTTAAGTATCTTAGGATCCTCTCCACCATCTTCCAGTGATGAACCTTGGGATTTTGCATGTGCTGGCTTACTTGATTAACTGCAAAGCACACATTTGGCCGGGTGATAGTTAGATATATCAGCTTTCCAACCATCCTTCTATACTGCTTAACATCATCAAATGGAGTATCTTCATACTCCCCCTCTCGCAGTACCTTGTAGCCTTCTTCAAGTGGTGTCTTGGCTTGTCTTCCTCCAAGATTTCCTGCCTCTTTTAGAATATCCAGAGTATACTTTCTTTGAGACATGAACAATCCCTCTTTTGATCTGCACATCTCAATGCCGAGGAAATACTTTAGTTCTCCTAGATCTTTGATGTCAAATGCAGCCTTGAGGAATGTCTTCGTTGAACTGATCCCCTCCTTGTCACTACCAGTGATGATGATGTCATCCACATAGACTAGAATTACCACAATCCCTTGCTTGCTGGTGAAAGTGAAGAGTGTGTGATCCGCTTGAGACTTCACAAATCCTCTTCCATTCAATGTAGTGCTTAGTTTGTGGTACCAAGCTCTTGGTGATTGCTTCAAGCCATAGATCGCCTTTCTGAGTCTGAGGACATTTCCTGGCTTTACCATCTCTTCCATTCCCGGAGGTGGTCTCATGTACACTTCATCTTCTAGTTCACCTTGTAGAAAAGCATTCTTTACATCCATTTGCCAAAGATCCCACTCTAGGTTCACTGCCAATGAGATGAGTATCCGGATTGTATGAAGCTTCGCCACTGGTGCAAACGTGTCTAGATAATCTTCTCCATACACTTGTGTGTATCCTCTTGCTACCAGTCTGGTTTTCTTCCTTTCTGGCTTTCCATTTGCAAGATACTTGATGGTATGCAAGAGTCTACTGATCACGGCTTTCTTTCCTCTTGGAAGCTCAGTCTCATACCAGGTGTTGTTCTTGATCATGGCATTGATCTCTTCTTCAACAGACTCTCTCCATTCTTTGTCTTGCATTGCCTCTTCATAGGTGTTTGGGATGTACTCTTGATCCAATTCTCCAATGAAGACTTGATGTTCTTCTGGATATTGAGCAAGCGAGCATACTGCACTCACTGGATGTGCCACAGCTTTAGCATTAAAGTAGACTTTCGGTTGCCTGATTCTTGTGCTCCTTCGCAAAGGCTGTATCTGATCAGTTGCTGCCTCATTTGTTTCTTCTGGAACTTGATCTTGAGTCTCAGGAACTGATTCTGATTTGGTCTCATCCTGATCATGAGCTTTTGTTGATTCCCCCTTTCAGGGTCAGGATGGGCAATTTTTTCATTTTCATTAATCACATCTTCTTCAACTACAGCTTCTGGAACAGGTGCAGTAGCTTCAGGGATATTCCTTCTTGTTTCTTGAGTTGCTGGAGACATGCCAATGCCGAAGTTCTCGAAAATGATTCTGAGGTTTGTGGCTCTTTCTGATTGCGGTAAGTCCCTCAGATCATCCCAATTCTTCACCTCATAATATCCCTTTGTTTCCACAAACTTCACATCCCTTGATATTAAAACTTTTCTGGCTACTGGATCATAGCACTTATACCCCTTTGTGTTGGAGAGTAGCCAATGAACATCGCTTTTGTGCTCCTGGCATTCAGTTTGTTTCTCTGCTCCCCTGGTATCAGCACAAAGCAGAGACATCCAAACACCCGTAAGTGGTCCAAAGCCGGCTTAGTCTGGTTAAGGACTTCAAACGGTGATAGATCTTTGAGGACTTGAGTTGGAGTCCTATTGATCAGATAAGTAGCAGTCACCACCGCATCACTCCAGAATCTCTTTGGAACATTGGTGTGGAACATCATTGATCTGGCTACCTCCATCAGGTGTCTGTTCTTCCTTTCAGCAACTCCGTTTTGTTGAGGAGTATATGGACAGCTTGTTTGATGAATAATTCCATGTTGAGCCAGGTACTGTTTGAATGCATGACTTGTGTATTCTCCACCATTGTCTGATCTGAGGATCTTCAGCTTGGCATTGAAGTGGTTGGAGACATGAGCTTGGAAATTCTTGAAGGCGTCTAACACCCTATCCTTGGACTGAATCAGTGTCAACCAAGTGTATTTGGATTTTTCATCAATGAAGGTGACAAAGTATTTGTGATTCTCCCTTGACACACATGGAGCCGTCCATACATCAGAGTGAACCAAGTCAAAGCAACTCTCATAGGTGGTGCCAGACCGTGGAAAGACTGTCCTACAATGCTTCCCCAATATGCAGGCTTCACACTCTTCATTCTTAGACACCACTCCAGGGAATATCAGGTTTAGAGCTCTTGTATGGGGATGTCCCAATCTGGCATGCCATATTGTGTTCTCAGCGCCATTAACGGTGCTAGCCAGGCAGTGAGGCATAGATGATTCTGGCACCATATTCCTCTCAAGATGATACATCTGCTGATGGTTGTGCCCTTTTCCAATGACCTTTCCTGTCTTCAGGTCTTGAAACTCAACTTCATCTGGTCTGAACACAACTTGGCAGCCCAAATCAATCGTAGCCCTTCTTACTGATAACAAGTTAGATGAAAATCCAGGCATATACAAGGCAGTAGATTCCTTATCAAACACTTTAAGGTTCCCTATCCCTTCTATCTTCACCTTATCACCATTTGCTATGACTACATTCCCTATGGCAGGCTGGATATTACTAATCAAGTTCCTATCACAAATCATGTGATGGCTTGCTCCTGAATCTATTATGATAGGTTTAGAGTCAAGAGAATGTGTACCAGCCTTCTTGGAAGCAATGAGAGCCAAGACAGTGCTCCAGATAAAGGAATTGGCGTCTTTTCTGGTCACAAAATCATCAGATGAGGTCGTACCAACTTGATTTCTCCACATGTCTTCAGTTGAATCACCCATGTGAGCAGAATACATGGTTCTCCCTTGAATTGCTTGCTGCTCCTTGGGTTTACATTTATCCGGCTGGCCTTTGAGAGGATCACCATCATCTAGGCATGAAATCTTTCTTCCAGTAAAGAAATTCTTTATCAGTGTGTTGAATGATGAGTCTAGGTGTAGGAGAAAGCTGAGGAACCGGTCGTTCTCATAGATGGTTTGGAGACTCTCCCATAAACACCCATAAGCGGTTTGAAGACTCTCCCATAGTCTCTTGGCGGTTTTGATGTGAGAATTGATCTTCAGGATTGGTTTTGACAAGGAGTTACAGATGAGAGCCAGAGCTTGTTGGTCTTCTTGAACCCATTGGTTGTGGTTGTTCACGTATCTATCTTCTTCAGCCATCCTCTTTGAAGTTCCAGCCTTCATGATATGGCTGTCCCAAAGTCCATGACATCCCAAGGTGATTCTGGCCACTCTTGACCATGAGAGATAATTAGGACCCTCAAGGGTCACGGAAATTATGTTTTCCTTCTCCATTTTTATGATTTGCGGAATGAGAATAACATAAAAGCTTTGCTGAATAAAAGAGAAGGATAGAAAAGGTTTGCGGAATGAAGTAGGAGCTTAAAGCTCTGATACCATGTTAGAATTGATGATTTATGAAGAGAAAGAGTATGAACACTCAAGAACACTCAAGAACACTCAAGAACAAATAAGAATAAGAAGGAGAGAAACTTATTTCCTTATCCAAAATGTGTTACAAACAAGGTTAATTTATAGACATTGAAATGTATAAGCAACAAGAGAGAAAAAAAAATAAACAAAGGTAAGTGGAGTTGAGTGGCAAGGTGAGTGGAGTTGAGTGGAAACTTAGTGCTTGATAGTGCTTGCCTAACTTCTCCACTTGCATTTGAGTGCTTGATAGTGCTTGCCTAACTTCTCATATTTTCTTCATGTCAACACCCGTTTGTATCTCTCATCCATCACGTACTTTGGCAACTGCTTCAGCACGACCAAGAACATACCAAGAGCTTCTCTCTCTATAAAATCAGTCTATGTGTCTCTGTCTAATTACAGACGACCCCATAACTATTTTATAGTTATTCTCCAAGTTCCCGAAACCCTAGTCTCCAAGGAACCACAATATGGACATCTTCCATATCAATAAGTGCAACTTTCCTTTTTTTGGAATGCACTTATTCCTCTTCCTTTAAATCATAAACTTGCTTCCCAAGTTTATTTCTCTTGCCTTTTCTCCAAGATACCCACTTGCTCTCCTAGTCTACACGACTTCAGCTCAGCATCTTGACTCCACATGGTCTTCACCACTCAACACGTCGTCTGCGTCAGCATCTACGTCAGCGACTACTTCAGGGCAGACATATTGCGTCTTCATATAATCATACCTCAAGATACCAACAGAGGTAACCTTCTTCTCTAACGGGTTTGAGACTTTCGAGCCAAAACCTTCAATATAATTCGAATCTTTATTTCTTTGTCTAGTTTGGAATCATCTTGAAAGTACGAATCCAGATTTATTCATAGCATACAATGCAAGGATCCGTGAACGCGTTGCACAACGTACGCAAATAGAAACCCTAATATTTTCTTGTCGTACAAGTTTCCTTTTTTTTTTAAGAAGGGTGTAAACGAATGAAACAGAACTGGCTTTGATTTTAATTATCTTGTGATTGTTGCGTAGCTTCACCACCGGAGGTAACTTCAGCAAGGAGACGTCGTCTGCGCCGTGTATCTCCTCCTCGTGCTAGTCGCCGTAAGTAACTAAACTCGTGTTCCTTGTTCTTTGAGTTTCTCACTGTGCCTTACCCAAAACTGTTTGTTGACATTGTCTTGTCCTGTGTTGATAGCATTGTTTCCTGATTTCAATGTTGCTATTGCATCACCACAAGAAGCTGCTGCTAATACTAATAATGCTGTAGAGAACCAAAACCTTCAAGCCTCTCAGCAGCAGCCAGCTTATCCCAGTGGTTAAACAAATACAATCTCTCTCTTTCTTTCATTTCATTGTGTCTTTCCTGGGATCTCAAACATTGTGTGTTGGTTTCTTTTGGGTTTTGGCAGACGACTTTTGGTAGCGGGTTATGAATACCTTGGGCCAGATTCAGAGTAATATACAGCACTTGGATACTTTGGGTCAGATTCAGAGCAATACAGAGCAGGTGCTCAAACTACTGGCCGATGGACATGGATTTGGATCCTTAAAGCGAGCTGCGGAGGCAGAAGCAGAAGAGAGAGGTAACAACAATGAAGAAGAAGCAGAGAACCAACAGAAGAAAGAGGAAGGTAATGATGAAGAAGTGCAGAAGAAAGAGGGAGGTGACAATGAGTAAGCAGAGAAGCTGCAGAATCAGAATCTACTACAATGGCCACAATAATCCCATTGACACTTTGACATTAGCATAGTTTTTTTTTTGATTAACAGAACATATTGCAGAGGAGACACAGACATGTTGGTCTATGATTGCTAGTAGTAGACACTCTTTACAAACTTTACCAATAATGAACGTCACTTCCCTGCTATTTACATCAACTAAAAAAGAATTAATGGCCCAAAATGGCAGTCTAACAGATTAGTATTAAGAAGACTAATGTATGTTTAATATTTAAACAACGTAGTAGTCAGTCATTAAGTCAACTTATCCTTCAACCATTTGAATTTGCAAAGTTACTTTCTTGTTTCTTACGGTAGGTTATTGAGTTAAGTGTCAGCCAAATAACAACAAATAGTGATTATTTAAAAGTCCATAAACAATCAATCAAACGAGCAAATTAAACCCCTCTCTCCATCTCGTTTCTGTTAAACCACTTTCACTAATTGTTTATCTCTCTCTTTCTTTCTTCTTTCTCCAAGAAAGGCAATTCAAACTCTGCGCAGAGAAAGAGAGGTCTCTTGACCTGTGCAAGTTTGAGAAAATGGCAGGTCTTACTTATCCTGATGGTACTGCGATCGAGGAACTCCATAAAAACGTAAGTTTTGATCGATCCAAGAATCCCCTAGGGTTTATGAATCCTTTTTCACTCTTTCTTCTTTCTTTGCTCTCAGATTCGGATTCGTCTCATGGTCAAGGAATGCGTTGGTAGCTACATGAGCAAGGATGAAACACAGAGATATCTACAGGCTCGCTATCAATTCACACGTCAACATATCAACCGTGGTAAACTTCTTCCCACCAAATCATTTAATAAACCCTTAAATAGTAATTCAAAATCTTGATTTTTTTTTGTGTAGCTTGGGATTTTCTTGAACGAGATGATCCAGATTCCTTCAGATTACACAATGAAAGGATCCGTGAGCGCAACGCGAGGACTTGTGAGCGTGTTGCATCAAGTACGTAAACAGAAACACACAACGTTTCTTGTCACATAACGTTTCTTGTCACACAAGTTTCTTTCTTGGCTTTAAGTTTTTGTCTTTTTTTGAGTTCTCTTGTGATTGTTGCATAGGTTCGCCACGAGAGGGAACTTCAGCTATACTGGAAGAGCAAGAGCAGCAACTTCTATCTCCACCACCACCTCCTCCTCCTCCTCCTCCTCGTGCTCGCCGCCGTAAATAAACTCGTGTTCCTCCTTGTCTTTGCGTTTCTCACTGTTTGTTGACATTGTCTTTGCTTGTGTTATAGCATTGTGGAATTCTCCAATTGTTCAGAGATACGCTGCTGCATCACCTCAAGAAGCAGCTGCTAATGCTAATGCTTCTGCTAATGCTCTAAGGAACCAAAACCATCAAGCCTCTCAGCAGCCAGCTTTCCCCAGTAATTAAACTACTCTCAGCTTTCCTTTCTATTGCTCCTTTTGTTCCTTTTTCTGAATCTCAAACCTTTGTGTGTGTTGGCAGACGACTTTGGGCAGCAGCTTTTGAATACTTTGGACCAGATTCAGAGTAAAACACGGAATTTGAGTACTACTTTGCGTAAGATTCAGAGTAATACAGAACAGATGCTCGAGCTACTGACTGATGGACATGGATTTGGACCACATCCTTCTGCTGCGGGATCCTCCAAGAGACAGCGACTTGGGGAGGATGATGAAAAGAGAGGTGGCGATGGAGAAACAGAGAAGCTGCAGGAGAAAGAGGAAGGTAACAATGATAAAAGAGCAGAGAAGAAATGAGAGAGGTGACAATGAAGAAGTAGAGAAGCTGCAGGATTAGAATCCACAATTGCCACAATGACAGTTCTTACATTAGCATAGTTCTTTTTGGTCAACAGAACATATTGCAGAGGAGACACATACACGTTGCTTACTTTCTTATTATCATATTCCTAGATTATACTACTACTAGTACCTAGCTCTACGCTTTTACCAAAACATTGAGGAGCATTTTTTTTTCCTCGAGGCTTAGTATTTTGTTGAGAAGGAATATTAACATGTAACAAGTTAAATCTGATGGAGTTTTTTTTCAGCAATTCGGTTAATCCAGATTTATTCATATCATACAATGCAAGGATCCGTGAGCGCAATGCACAACGTACATAGAATAGAAAGACATCTTTTCTTGTCACACAAGTTTCAACTTTACCCTCTGTTTATCTTTTGGCTACTTTTTGCAGCGAATTTTGGAGAGTTTGGATCAGATTCAGAGCAATACAGAACAGATAGTCAAAATACTGACTGATGTTCATGGGTTTGGACCACATTCTTCTGCTGTGAGGTCCTTAAAGAGAGAGAGAGAGTTGCGACTCTTACATTAGGATAGTTTTTGATTACCAGAAAACATTGCAGACACACTACTACTACTAGCTACCCTTTTAAATAAACATTTGAGGATAATTTCATATGTTTTCTTGCTGGCTCTGTCAAGGCTTTGTATTGTTGATCCCAGACCCTATGGAGAAGACATAAACATGTAACAAACATATATTCTTCATTCTATCAAACCTCAGTTCATTTATTTTGGGGTTTAGTATAACCAAAAAGAAACAGAAGCATAAAAGAGGAGTGCAAAAATCCCAAGGAGCATGATCTAAATGAGAAGGAACATTGGGGTTTCAAATAACTTGCCCAGCCTGGTTGTTTTGTAGCTTCGCCACGAGAGAGAAGTTCAGCTATACTGGGAGAGCAAGATCAGCAGCAACGTCTATCTCCTTGTCGTGGTCTTCCCTGTAAATAAACTCTGTGTTCCTTTGTTCTTTGAGTTTCTCAAATGTGTTTTGACCTAAAACTGTTTGTTGACATTGTCTTTGCTTGTGTTATAGAGTACTGTTGCCTGATTTAAATGTTCCTGCATCATCACCACAAGAAGCTGCTTACGCTACTTCTGTTCATCCTTCAACTCAAGCGGGATCTTCCAGAGCTGCTAATTCTAATGTTGTAGAGAACCAAAACCTTTAAGCCTCTCTGTTTGTCTCATTGTGCCTTTCCTGGTTCTCAAACCTTAAGTGTGTTGGCTTCTCCTTGCAGACAATTTTTGTCGGCAGGTTTTGAATACTTTGGGTCAGGTTTTGAATACTTTGGGTCAGCTTAGTAATTCAGACCACATGATGAAACTACTGACTGATGGTCATGGATTTGGACCACATCCTTTTGCTGCGGGATCCTCCAAGTGACAGTGAGTTGGGGAGGCAGAAGTGAGAGGTGGCAATGAAGAAGCAGAGAAGCCCCAGTAGAACGAGGAAGGTAACATTGAAGAGAAATAGAGAGGTGACAAAAAAAAAATAGAGAGGTGACAATGAACAAGTATTTCAGAGAATATTGCAGAGGAGACACATACACATTGCTTACTTTCCTATTATCATATTCCTAGATTCTACTACTACTAGTACTAGCTACGCAGTTTTATACCAAAAAACATAGGGCATCAATTATTTTTCTGTTTCTCTAGGCTTTGTATTTTGTTAAGAAGAGATATAAACATGTAACAAGTTAAATCTGATGGAGTTTTTTTTCATAATTCGGTTAATACCTGTAGTTTGTAACCGATCTTTTCTGATACAAATATTTGAATGTCACATCATACATAGGCAGTATAACTTGCACTACAAGAGTTTTCTAAAATAGTTACCGATTATTTCATAGTTAGGGAACACAATCTGTAACTAAAAATAGGAAAGCAACGGATGGCGACAGATCAATTCCGGTGCCTCAGCGCCGACGCTAAACATGATCTGTAGCTAATCTGTAGCTAATCTGTAGCCAGCTAGTGACGGATTAGCAAGAACAATTTCCATAGCCAATAGCGGTGGTGTGGTGACGACCTAGTCTATTGCTAATTAGTGAGGACCTTAGTTACTGATTTTCTATAGCTAAGCAGCTACAAACTTAAGTAACAATCTCCCCTAGCATATCCATTGCTAATGTACTAATTCAATTACAAAATGTTTACTTCCCAACAAATGAATCAAATAATACTCTAAACCATAATATATATTAAAACAGATTATGAAAAAAGAACTAAATCTTTATATATTAAAAATGTATTTGATCATAGAGTCTACAAACAGAAGTTTAAATCTAAAAGAAGTGCAAACAAAACATAACAAAATTTCAAACTACAAACAAAAAAAATTATATTGGAGATTGATTTCACTGCTTTTACACAGGCCAATTAACCTGAAGTACCAGCAATACCACAATCGAATGGTATGTCGTTGTAGCACTTCAGGATCGAATCCACAGAGACCAACGGTTACACGACGAGGATGCGAGATGAGAGTTAAGCTAAGACTAAACAGATGGATTTTTGGTTACTAAAACTAGGCTGGAACGAAATGATGCAATGCAATGAGAAAAATGCAGAAAATGTTAATGTGAGAGAGCATTGGGCAAAAGGAAATCGCGGGGACTCATGGCTATCAGACACAGACATAATCAACCTACTTCCGTAGAGCTAATCATTTATTGCTAGCAAGGAATATATTAAGAACCGTCTAGAACTCAAACACGATATTAGAATTAACCTACTTCCGCAGCGCTAACTCTCTATGTTAATAGAAACCTCCACACTAACTTCCGCTGAGTTTCGGATTCTAAACAAGCATTAACAACAGATTCGATATGTTCACAAAGCGCAATAACATCAACTTCCGAGGGTTAAGGACACTTTGCTCATCTAAAGTCTTTTCGGGAGTTTAAACTATCACTTTCGGTGCATTAAACAACCTTATATCATGAACTAAGTGATCAATTCAGTTCAAGCAGTAAGAAATCCAGTAGACAAAGAACCAAAACGTAAATCCCAAGAATCTAACAATCCTAAATCAACAAACCATGAAATCCCTTTGAATCCTAACACCCAATTGCGCAAGCTACTCAAACATCAACGAAATTAAGATAGAAAACATGAATATATACACTGATCTAGAGTTCAAGAGATTTCTCACAGAGAAACTCTATCCCTCAAGATCTTCTTACAAGAAGTTCAAAAGAACAACAAGAGAAATCAAAAGTTTTAAAGAGAACAAATCTCTCAAATCTCTTTCAAGGTCTCCTTCTTGTGTTCTTCTCTGGCTTCTCTGGACTTCAAAGAACAAGAAATGAAAAAGCTTGGTCGAAAATATTAGTTGGAAGTGGGTAAAATGAGTGCAAAACGCGTTAGTGGTTGGTGGAGCCGGAGACGCCAAGGATCGGTCGATCCAGTCGGCATGGATCCCCCGATCTGGCACAGATCCCTCGATCCATGTTGTATGGATCCCCCGATCCCTGGTACAGTTCTGCATACTTCGGCTTGTTCTTCCCTTCTTGTGCCCGAAACTCCAAATTAACGCTTTGCGACCTGAAAAAGAACTAAAGACAACAAAAAAGACTCGAAATACTCTATAATAACATAAACTAAAACCGATAAAAACACGACACATCAAAACCCCCAGACTTGAATCTTTGCTTGTCCTCAAGCAAAGGAAACAAAGATTAAGCCGAATGGAGAAGAATTTAAAAAACACGAGAACTCTCATTTTCTTTAGACAACCGCATTTACCATTACCTGTTGTAAGCCACATCTAGAATACCAATCCAAGAGATTAGTCTCATGTATTTTACATTTAGCTTAGCAACCATACCACTTTCAACCACAACTTGGAGTGACCCAAATTCACCATTGCTGACTTCTTATTTGGAATTTAAATGTGTGGTCTCATCGAGGGAATATCGATCAATGGACACATGGAGTCATTACTCGTTCAAGTTTCTTATTTTTGGTTTCTTTCCTCTCACTTCCCTAAGTCGATTTCTCCCTACCTTGTAGGGTATCATTTTATTTTTTCTATCGACTTAGTTTATTGAACAGGCTTCCATGAGATGCGAGTATTAATGGGTGTAACCACTGAATCCCCGATTCACTTCTTTTTGACCTTTATTCTTATTCTTTTTTTTTTCTTTTTTTTTTATAGAGGGAAGAGAGAGGGAAACCGTACTCACAATATTTTCAGACCTGAACGAGGATTCCGATCCACTGTATACCAAGTCCCAAGACAAGAGAACTAAGTAGATTAAGTGAAGTCAGCTTTGGATCTTTCAGATACCCACACAAGTATGGTGGCATTGGTAGACTGATATTCTTATGTTATGAGATCTACAATGGATGGCTAAACGAATGGTCACTAAGGTTTTAGTTATGGTTATACCAAAGAAAACAGTAGTTCTAAAATAAAACTGACACGATAAAACCGAATAAAACTGACACGATAAAACCGAAAACACCAAAAAATAAACTTTTAAAAAAAATTTTACAAAGACTCAAAAAATATTTTCAAAAACACTAAAAATGATAACAACACTAGAAAAAAAAAGCGGTGTGAAAATTAATCCAAAAGAGGGTGATAAATTAAAATAAAAACACTAAGACAAGGGAAAAGAAAACTTTACAATGCAATGCGTAGATATGGAGGGCATCTTCTTTGGGACATTTTTGCGTTTTATTCGACCTTGCACCCGACCTGCAACTCTTATTTAAGAAAACATAAGTAAATAAAACAACACACATATATACAAAGGATAACAGGGGAATGCCTCCCAAGTGCGCTTGTTTTGAGTCTCATAGCTTGACTTTACGCGCTTGCTAGTCATAGGAATCAAAAGGTTGAGCCAATGCACCTTTGGTCCTTCTCCTGCAAACACAAGAATCAAAGTGTGCAAAGGAGCACACTACTGTCCATAGAAAATAGACAAATTTTTCGTCAAGGAGCATTACTAAAGATATAGCATGGATTAACACATGCTCCTTGAGGTTCAGATGATCATGAGAATCAAATGCATTCAATGGAAACACAAAGTCTACTACAGGTTCAAACGAGGTTCTCACAAAGTAGTCTACTTCATCACCATCAATAAAATAATACACAATATTCACATTCTCATGATCGATGTCGATCTCAGGGTTTTCTATGATTTTATCTATATCAGTTTCACACCCTAGATCATGAAGTTCAAGAGGAATACTAGGTTCATTAAGCAGATAAAAGTCAGATTCGAGATTAATTGAAGCACAAATATAATTTGTGTCAAAACAGACTTCAAAATAATCTCTAACAAACTTTTGTTCTCTAAAACCGTCTAGTTCCTTAGTTTCACATATCAGATTTAGACATTCATTTATGAGCATGGAACAATCAATAGCCAGAGGTAATTTCTTCAGCAACAGGCAGGCGATCATCAAAATCATACGGTTCAAAAGTCCATTCGCACATACCTTCTAATTGGGTCGGTGGAACCCAATAAAATACCTCTTTTAGATCATGAGCACTCCAAATCTCCATACTTGTGAGCTCTCTTCCTTCTAGCATTGCCCGATGTGACATGAGGTTTAACCTCAGCATTGCTGCTAGGGTACTCCTTTTCATCGTTGGGTTCTCTTCGCACAACTCATCTATCTTCGCACTCTGTTCTGGTGTCAGTACGCTTTCATCAAAGGGTGGCTCCACATATGGCTCATCCTCAATGTCATCTTCCAATATGTCTCCCTCTTCTTGTTGCCGGTAACCGTATATATGGCCGAACTCCATCTTTTCTCGACTCGAAATCTGCACAAAATAAAACTAAAAACAAAAATTAGTAAGGTTAGTGTCTTAGACGAAACTCCTATCCTAAACTCGTGGGCAACACGAAATGGTCCCCGGCAACGGCGCCAAATACTTGATAGCTCAGGTTTTAACCCGATTATCTAACTGCAAGTGCACAGTAAAGTACGCAGTAGCAATGCGGGATCGAATCCACAGGGACCGATGATCACACGTAGAGTATCGGACAAGTTACTAGCTAAAGCGATAAAAGATATTTTTGTTTGGTTTTTAATTTCTAAAACTTCGAATAAACATAAACAAGCGAACAGTAGAATATTTATACGGTTTGTAAACAATTTAACAAGCGTTGGGCAGCGGGAATTCTCAGGGATTTCTTTTCAACAAAGATGCAATTTATGATAGATACGGGGATAAATTAAGAACCGTCTAGAACTCAAACACAACGATAGAATTAACCTACTTCCGCAGCGCTAATTCTCTATGTTATAGAAATTTCCACACTAACTTCCGCTGAGTTTCAATTTCCAAACAAGCATTAAGAACAGGTTCAATATGTTCACAAAGCGCAATAACATCAACTTCCGAAGGTTAAGGACACTTTGCTCATCTAAAGTCTTTTCGGGAGTTTAAACTATCACTTTCGGTGCATTAAACAACCTTATATCATGAACTAGGTGATCAATCCAATTCAAGCAGTAAGAATACCAGTAGATGAAGAACCAAAACGTGATCCTTATATCTAAACACGTTTTATGCATCAAGACATCAAGAAATCCCCTATGAGAACCCCTTAACCCAACTAGATAACTACTCACTCATGATCAAACAAGAACAGCACGAAATCAGATGAGAAAACATGATAAAATTGTATTGATAAAGAGTAAAGGTTAAGAAGATCTTCTCCAAATGGTTTTGAGATGAACTCCTTCACAAATCTTTACAAAAATCACACAAATCTCTCAAATCTCTCTCAAGGTCTCCTTCTGGTGTTCTTCTGTCTTCTCTGGTCGTCCAAGGGTCAGAAATGAAAAGCTTGTCGAAATAATTCAGGTGGGAGTGGGTAGAATAAGTGCACAACTCGTTGGTGGAAGGTGGAGCCGGGTGCGCCATGGATCGGTCGATCCATGTTATGTGGATCGGTCGATCCTTGACTAGATCGGTCGATCCATGTGATGTGGATCGGCCGATCCTTGTCCGTTGATCAGCAACTTCTTCTGGTTCGTTATATTTGCTCCATGATCTTTTCCAAATGCGTTTTATTCTCACAAGTTAACCTGTAACCTGCAAATTTCATTGAACAACAACAAAACGCATCTACGATACCAAAATATATTTGAAAACCGATCATTTTCCATCCCAAAACGAGTTTAAAACCGGTAAAAATACCGAATATCAGAGATCTTGCAAGAAGTCACAAAGCATAGTGTTTTAGATGATATCTAGATCCATCTACTTGTTGGGGCAGAATCTTAATTCATATGCTGGTAGATGCCGGGATGTGTGGATGGAGAAGGGATGGTCGAGAAATATGTATTGGCGCTGTGAATTCCCTAGCTTCACACATAGCCATCAACTGCTGGTTTCTAACCTTGACTATCATAACGAGTTGACGAGGAAGGACAGCTAGTGGATAACTATATTTGACTAAACCATCCGTATAAGCAACACTACACAAAAGTAATATGCCTATCAACAACAAGTAATAATTATAATAAAGCCAAGACTCCTCACCAAAAGGATCAAGATTCAAAACCTTCCTACAATTATCTCTGAATTTGTAAACATGATACAGTCCTAAAAAGAGATCAAGATTCAAACATAATACATAACAAAGGTAATATGTGACAACTGAAAGGACTACCGGTTTTGCCTCTTTCAAAACTTGCAACACTGTCTATATGATCTAAATGATGAGGGTTCTTCAAAACTTGCAAACTTTTGTACGTGTGATGAGGGACACACGGGGCCAAACACATGTATCTAAATGATGAGGGTTCTTCATGCTTGTTGAACATTACGATAATGCTAAGTAATGTGCAACAATGGAACTAAATACTTCACCAAAGACATATCCATTTGAAGAAGTATTGAAGCATAAACATATTTCTATAATAGTACATCAACCACCGAAAGCCAAAGAGTATTATTGCACACAAAACTATAGATCTAATATTGAATCTAACCTTAAATATTAGCGGATTTTCTGTCGCGAAGGAGCGAGGGGCAGAGAGATGGAGATATTTTGTCTTCTCTGCCGCCAAGGAAAAATGAGCGGTAAGAGAAAGAGCAAATGAGCATGTGTGTTTAGAGTATTTAGATAATAATGCAGAGTTTTTCCGTCTAGAAACTTTCAGTTATTGTTGTTCTCTTTCTTAATTTATTCTTTGTTTAATGCTAACAAACTGCTTGAGGTACTTCCATTGAAGATGATCAAATAAGTCTTTGCTCAATTATGAATCAATTTTCATCCATTGAGATCAAAGTAGAATACCTTGTGAAACAGGATTCTTGTATCAAATTGATATGTTCTTAGATGCATTAGGAGAGCATGTACTTCTTAATCCAAAATGCTAACTTTGCATGTCTTTCCATTGGTTTATAGAAAGTTGGAAACTCTCTACAACTGTTATTCAATAAAGAGCATATAAGTCAGAATCATGCCTTCTAGTAACTGAAATCAATTAATAGGTTTTCAGAAAATATCTTAATATTTGGACTAGCCTATAATTTGTAATAGCATATAATCAATTTTATTACAAACCAGTGTTTTTGAACCCAAAACGGACCGGTGGTGAGACCATGTTAAACGTAAACTAAAAATATGTCTAGATTGGATAGATAAGAAAAACCAAAAAATTTGAACGGATAAAACCATATCCAACCACTAGAAACCAGAAACCATCAAACTAATGAACCAAATAAAACAGAGGTTGTTTGTAACTCACAGCCAAAAATCAATTTTATCAACTATTTCATCTTTATTTAAACCAATATAATAGGATTTTTAAAAGGAAGCTACGAATAAAAACACTTATGCTTCTTCATTTTTTCTTGGTCAACAACACTTATGCTTCTTATAATGTTTTTTTCTTAACATATTGTAATGATGTTGTAAACAGCGCATGTAGTCTATTCTATTTCTCATTCAGGCTCAAAAATAATCTTATCTCCAGTCATCTTAGCCGGATTATCTGACAATCTTATGGTGTAGTTCTTTGTTTTTAACTCAGTATTCACGAGGTTAAGTAAAATCTCGATTTTTCTTGGGATCCAATAGTTATATTAAAAATATATAAAATATGCATATGTTATATATAATTTTTAATATGCATATGTTATATATAATTTTTAATATAAAAATAAGTAAAATATATGTTACAAGACTTACTTTTCCTACACAATTTGCTAGTGTTTCATCGAGAGATTTGTCTTTGCGGTTAAGTCGACTTCCATTTCCGTCACGGTGTGTTGATATTTTAGCGTGTGACTTATCCTTAGGATTTAGCCTATTTTTGTTGCGTAGTTTGTTGCTTCCTGATCTATTCATCAAATTCCTATTGAAAAAACAAAACAAAAAATTGAAAGCTTCATGATCTCCAAAAAGAAAGAATAGAAAAGATAATTTTGGAGAAGTTCTCTCACATATATAATTTAAAGCTTTGAATAGTTAACATATACAGTAGTCAACTATCCATTTATTAACATGGCATCCTTGATTTTGGGTAAAGAGAATCTGATACTAGTAAACATTAGATTCTAATCAACTTCGATGAGAACAAAAGAATCTCACTTCATCGATAGAGAAAAACTAACATTTAAGCTTTTTCATAAAAAAGTATAACAATGATGAAAAGAGAGAGTACCTACTAGGAGAGAAACAAGTTAGAGAGAGAATACATTCTAGGAGAGAAACAAGTTTTGATTTATTATTCTGATACGTAAGAGTGTTTAAATTATGAATAAGTTGTTGCTATTATTTTGTTTACTTAGTAACAAATCGTATACCAAAATTTTGAAATTTAAAAATCTTCAGTAACAAATTGTATAACAAATTGTATACCAGAATTTCAATAAATAAGTTATGTAATATCTCAACCTAATTAAAGTAATTTCTTAATTAATTTGATTCTATTCCAACTCATTTATGTACATATTTATTCTGAATGAACTATAACTACATTCCTTTTGATTCCATTTATTCAACATAAATTATTAGAATGAGATTATTTTGTATTCCATGTAAATGGTAGATTTTTTGGAATCTAAAGAAATAGGTCATTCCATACAATTCTATTCCAAAAAAAAAACACAAATACAGTTATACCCTTTCACTCATAACATACTGATTTTTGTGTTCCTTTCCATTTAATTGGTATTTAAATGATCTTTTTATTCAAAAATTAAATAACTAAACTAAATCATGTTTTAAAACTTTGTAGAAACATAAAAAAAACATGTCAATATTTAGTTCAAGTTTTTTTTTCTGTGATTAACCTAATCGAACATGGTTACACCTGGTTAAATTATATCAATCCATGACTCAAAAAATTCGATTTGGTTAACGAACCGGTTTTGAAAACATTATCAAGAACAACTGATCCTTGAAAATTTATATAGTAGTTCATTAAAAATTCATACTTTTATATTTTTAGTTTATACACAAATATTTAGAGCTATAATTTATATAATTAGTAACCATAATGATGAATTCTTAATGAAAATGAAATAATAACATTAGAAACAATGTTTTCAAAAAAAAGTTAGAGGCAATCAAGATAAATCAAATTCACTAAAAATACGCAATACCGATTATTTTCCTGGACATTCAAAATGTTATATTTAAACATAATTTCTCATAAAATAATAACTACTTGATCATACACTTAATAAATATCTTTATTAACAAAAAGCTCATAAATACTTAAATGCCTACAGATATTACTATTATTTTAAGAACCTAAAGATTATTAATTAACAAACACGAATGAAAAATCATATATCTTCTTTCCATGCCGACCACTAGTGATCACACATATGACTCTGACTGAAGATTTGCGTTTCATGCTTTGAGCAAAGCTAGATTTTTTCTGACCAACTTATGATCATAACTTCTTTTTATTTCACCAGAGCACACTAGTTTATGAACATGTTGTACTCGCTTCCTTCAAAAGTAACAACACTGGTGTCAAAAACAATTCATGACGAGACCGCTCATAAGTCCAAAGTGAAGTCCAACCAAACTCAACTCAAACTTGTAGTCGAGCTTGTCCCCAACTTGGATTCCTTGAACATATCAAATCCTATATTTAGTGTTGACACACATTTCCTCTCCCTAAAGAATCATCCTCACATCATGGTTAATTCGAGTAGTGAGTCTGGCTTCATTATCCACTAAGCATTCTTTGTAGACAATACGAGTCATGAGTACTTTCTCATGTGAGCTAAGATAATCTCGCACCACCAGTTGTGTTTGACTTGACTTTGCATCACCTCTTCTTCTTCCTAATCAAATCATCTTTAAACATGCGGTCACAGCTTTCATTTTGACTCACACTTTTTGAAGTTGATCCCCTTTCAGTCATTGTTTCAAAACCTAATAAATAAAATGGACAATAATTATGGCGGAACGGAGGATCAGAAGAAGAAAATTCAAGACCAGTTATGTTTACACCAGTCGCTAGAAGAAAAAGAAATGTAAAAATGCACACAAGGCTTGAGATTCAGAAGATGTTAGATAATTCCAAGCTTGTGAAAGCTTACAAAATTAATATTGGTTTGTTACGTTAAGATAAACACAAAAAAAGAAATCTATAATAGGAAAATGAAGTTTTCTAATTAGATTATGTTTGTGTTTTCATATTTCACATGTTAAAGGAAATTGTCTTTCACTACAAATATAAATATGGAGAGGTGTTCCATAAGATCTAAGAGAAGCATTGAGAGATTTAGTTTTGAGAAGTTTCTAAAGCAATAAGAAAATTTGTTCTTATAATTCTTTGTGTTTCTAGATATTTGAATTGGTATCAGAGCTTATGTTGAAGCTTCGATCAAAGCTTACGTTGAAGCTTTGATCCTGGTGACTGTGAAGCTAAAATCGCGAAGGCAAGATGGCTGACTTGAATAGGGCACCACGCACGAAAGACTTTGGATCCACATTCATCCAATGTCAGATGATGAACTCGACAAACTATACAGTTTGGTTGATGAGGATGAAGGTGTTACTTTATGTTCATGATGTGTGGGACACGAAGAACCAGGCTCAGATGATCAAAAGAAGAATGATGTTGCGACTGCTCTATTGTTTCAATCCGTTCCCAAAACTTTGATTCTTCAGGTGGGAGAACAAACCGCATCAAAAGACACCTGGAAAGCCATCAAGTCACGACACATTGGATTTGTTTGTGTAAGGAAGGCGTTGGAGTTGAACTATGAAGAGGATCAAAAGCCATAAGAATGTCTCATATCGAAGACACCTAATATCGAGCACTTGAGGATATTCGGTTGTGTAGCACACGCGGAGATATGTGTAACTCATCTGAAGAAGAATAATGAGGTATTCTATCGGTTCAAAAAGTTTAAGGAAAGCATTGAGACCTGTCACATCAATAGAGGAGGAGAGTTTACCTCATTTGAGTTTAGTCTATCACAAGAATGGGTTGAAGCCATGGTAGCCGAGTTGGAGTCTACCATAAGAAACAAGACATGGGAGCTTGTAAGGAAATGAGAAGAAGATCGAGTTTCTGTGTCACACAAGGCATTATATGGGTTACGCCAAGCATCTAGAGCGTGGAACATAAAACTCGATCAAGTCATAAAGGAGATGAGCTTTAGGAAGTGCACATCAGTGTATCACAATAATGAAGGAGGAGACTTCTTTTTGTGTGACACAAAGATGGAAGTGTGTAACACAACTCATATAGCAACAAAGTCGAGTTTAAAGATCTCAATGGCTGAAGATGAACCAGAGATAAATGCGATAAAATACAGAAGAAACATAAGATGTTTGAGGTATCTACTTCACATAAGACCAGACGTGTGTTACATAGTTGGTGTTATAAGTCGATACATGCAAACGCTGAATGTTGAGAAGAAGGCGGATATCCTTACCAAGCCATTAGCAAGAATTAGGCTCAAGCAAATGAAGAGCTTAATTGAAGGTCAAGAAATTGATCTCCCTAATTCTAGTTGGAATTAAGGAGGTGATTGTTGGATAATTCCAAGCTTGTGGAAACTTAACATATTAATAAATGTTTAATGAGTTAAGATAAACACAAAAAAGAAATTTAGAATAAGAAAATGGAGTTTTCCAATTTAGGTTAGGTATGTGCTTCCATATCTCATATGTTAAAGAAAATTGTTTTTCACTATAAATATAAATTTAATGGAGAGATGTTCCATAAGATATAAGAGAGTAGATCATAAGAGATCTAAGAGAAGTATTGAGAGATTTAGTTGAAGAAGTTTCTAAAACAATAAGAAAAATTGTTCCTATAATTTTGGTGTTTCTAGAGAATTTGAGAAGAAGCACACATAAAGAACAAAGGGGGGGGGGAGGAGTAGAGAGAGGCTTGAAGTTTTTGGGTCTTTAGACCATAAGCGCTGTCAGTTTTGGAAGGCCCCGCTTGATCAGAAGAATAAACAGCATTAACAATAGCTTCTGGTGGTGCAGCAGGGTATCTCTGGACATTTATATCAGTCCACAATGCTAAACAGAAGCAAAGAAAATATCAACAAACAGTTTGAGATAAGTCACAGTGAGAAACTCAGAGAACAAGGAACACAAGTTTATTTACGGCAACGAGCAGGAGGAGGTGGAGATAGACGTTGCTGCTCCGCTCTCCCAGCATAGCTGAAGTTCCCTCTCGTAGAGAAGGAGGCAGCTTTAGAAGGTCCCGCTTAACTTGAAGGAAAAACAGCACTAGCATTAGCAGCTGCTTCTTGCGGCACTTGTGGTGATGCAGCATTTGGAGAATTCCACAATACTATAACAGAAGCAAAGACAATGTCAACAATCCGAGGCGGAATTCATGGCAGAAACAGAGACACCAAAGCAAGCTATTTGGCTTCAAGAACTTCTAGAACAGGTCATGGATGATACCAAGAAAGCAGTGATATGTATTGATAATAAGTCTGTAATTGCGTTAACAAAAAACCCGGTATTTCATGGAAGAAACAAACAAATACATAAACAGTTCCATTTTATTCGAGAGTGTATTGAAGATGGGCTTGTGGACGTGGAGCATGTATCTGGAAAGTAGCAAAAGGCTGACATACTAACTAAGACACTTGGGAGAATCAAGTTCAAGGAAATGAAAAATCTCATTGGAATTCAAGATGTGAAGAATGGTGATTAAAAACTTAAGGGAGAGAATGTTGACTTAAGCTTGAAGTTAACTTAAAGATATCTTAATGAGTTTAGAAAGTTATCTTATTGTGTTTCCTAGAATAGTCAAATGTGTGGCGATTTTTTAGGATTGTTGTTAAAACTGTGCTAAACGATTTATTTTTTGGATATATTAAAAACATAATCTAAAACAATAATTTCTGAACAAATGTGTTAATCATAAATAAAGCATAAAGAAATTATTTGGGCATGATCTAAACATTATACAATTTCTACACACATATATATAAGGCATATTTTGCGAGTTTTGGTATATATTTTATGGTTTAAGAACATTATATGATTTAAGAGGCAAGTTACTTACTAAGTTTTAGTGGTTATCGAAAATATATAGAAAACTAATTTGTTTTGATTCTGTTGATTTTATTGTTAAGATTCAATTTTCAAACTGATATCTCACTTTTGTGGTTCGTAATATTGAAATTGTATTCATAAAGAATGTTTTATGCTATGCAAACTAACTTTAATAAATAATTATGATAATATTATGCAAAACTAAAGTATAGCTAACTTGTATGTCATGTACTATCATAGACCATCATATATTTTGCAAAACTTTAATTAATGAAATAATATAACATGTATTAATTAAAGGACAAATCTTTCAAATAGATTTTTTTCAAGTTTTTGTCACAAAAATAGATTTTAAAAAAAATGACCAAAATAAACTTTAAAAAAAAATTAATTATTTTAAAATAATTTCAAACTTCAACTCCAAAACTCCATCCGTAACTCTAAACCTTAAGTCTATACTAGTTAACCCAAGTGATATAAATGTATATTTACACCATATAATAAAAATCTATTTTAATTATTTTTCTTTTTAAGTGTTATTTTGGAGACAAATTTTTTTTTGCCTCTATCATATGGTATTCCTCTTAAAGTACAGAGTATTAATTAAATAAAATTGTGCCCTTCCGTATTTACCTTAAGCTACGTCAATGTTGTTCAGTTGATGTATTTATTTCAATCAAACCAGAATTGGTTAATGATTAAACGGTTAAAAAACGTACAATAACATTGGTTAACCGGACTCGTTGGCCGTCTCCTAACCAGCCGCAGCCGCGATATTCCGAGCCACCTCACACCAGCTAGCCTCGCGATTCATTCTCAGCTCTCAACGTTTTCAATCGGTCACTCCGGCGGCGACAACTTATGAAAGTGAAAAACGCAATTGCCTCTTTTCATATCAATCATGTGTATAATAAAGTCTTCGAAGGATCGTTGTGTGATGTAACCAAAATCGTGTGTAAAGCAATGTATAACAGAACTTTAATAAAACGGTTGCTTTGTCTTATTAATCTTTCTTAACTTTCTTTTCTCTTTTCTTATGAGATCATCTTACACTTAGATCTCTTTATATAGGTAATATGGATCCTTATCTTTAACCTATTACATAATAATCTAGGAATTCTTATCTTTATCCTAAACATAATATAATTAGTTATTCAAGTTTACTTTATGAATAACTTTCTCTCTAAGTAATCTCTTTGAAGCTTATCCAACATTCTCTCCTCTTAAGCTTCATGTCATCTTTGCTTAAGTTGAGAACTCGAATTTGCTCCCTCATTTCTTGAAACTTGATCTTCGCCAATGCCTTAGTTAGTATGTCAGCTTTCTGCTCCGTTCCAGGTATGTGTTCCATATCAATCTTGTTTCCTTCAACACACTCTCTGATGAAGTGAAAACGTTTTTCAATGTGCTTGCATCGACGATGAAAAACTAGGTTCTTAGCTAGGGCTATGGACGATTTATTATCAACACGGATCAGTGTCTTCTTTGATTCATCTCCTGTGATCTCGCTCAATAGATCTTGCAGCCAAATAGCTTGCTTAGCAGCTTCTGTTGCTGCCATGACTTCAGCTTCAAAAGAGGATAAAGCCACCGTGTCTTGCTTTTGTGAACACCAAGTGATTGGCGTGTCACCAAGGCAAAATAGATGTCCAGTTGTACTTCTTCCATCATCTGGATCAGTGTTGTGACTACTATCACTTTATCCAATGAGTTTCTGAAATCCACCGTGTTTGAATACTAAACCAAAGTCGTAAGTACCTCTTAAGTACCTTAGCACTTGCTTCAATGCATCTCCATGTGACTTTCTTAGAGCTTGCATATACCTACTAAGAACACCTACTGAGAACGCCATGTCTGGTCTTGAGTGCATCAGATATCCAAGACATTCGATTCTTCTTCTATACAATGTTGCATCGATTTCAGCTTCATCATGAGCCTTAGAAAGCTCTCGACCAAACTCCATCGGCACATACGTTACATTACAATCATCCATGTTAGCTTCTTTCAATATGCGAAGTGCATATGCTTCTTGCTTCATTGAGATACCGTGTGCCCCTTGTTGTACTTCCAAACCGAGATAGTAGGTCAATAGACCTAAGTCAGACATCTCAAACTGCTGTGCCATTGCAGTCTTAAACTTCTTAATTGCAGTGACCACGTTTACGGTTATGAAGAGATCATCAACATAAATAGTTACAATAAGTAGTTCATTACCTTCTTCCTTGCGATACACTGAACTCTCCTTTGTGCACTTCTTAAACTTCAACTTCTTAAGAATCTGATCAAGCTTTGTATTCCAGGCTCTTGGAGCTTGCTTTAAGCCATACAAAGCTTTTGAAAGTTTGAAAACCTTATGTTCTTCTCCCTCTTTTTCAAACCCTTCAGGCTGAGAAACATAGACCTCTTCATTAGGCTCTCCATGTAAGAAAGCTGTCTTGACGTCTAGGTGATGTATTTCCCATCCATTTGTTGCAGCTAAACCAATTAGAAGTCTTATAGTCTCCAATCTAGCTAGTGGTGAAAAAACTTCATCATAGTCAATTCCATGCTCTTGAACGTATCCATTTGCCACAAGTCTTGCCTTAAACTTGTTAATTGATCCATCTGCATTCCTTTTTATTTTAAAAACCCACTTGAGACCTATGGCTTTATCTCCTGTAGGCTTTACAACAAGTTCCCAAGTATTGTTTTTATTGATGGAATCAATTTCAGACTCGCAAGCTCTTACTCATCGCTTGTTACCTTTAGCTTCCATAAAGTTCGCTTCATCATTGATAGAGAGCAGTATTAACTCGCATTCAACCTTAGATAATAGAATGTAATCTTCAAGATAGCTCAGCTTGTGAACTTGACAGGTTGAACGCCTTGTTGCTTCGTGTGTTACACATGTTGCTTCGTGTGTTACACCCGTTGTTTCGTGTGTTACACCCGGTTCCGAGTCATCTTCATGTGTTTCTTCACTTTCTTCTTCTTCATCTTGTTGAATATCAGCAACATACAGTCCACTACCTTCAGCGTGGATTAATCTCCATGTCATGTGAAACGTACCGGAGTTGGAAAATTCTTCATCTTCTTTCCAGTTCCAGCTTTTCTTTTCATCAAAAACTACGTCTCTGCTTACTACCACTCGCTTTGTGTTAGGGTTGTAGAGCCGGTATGCTTTAGAGCCAAGCTCAATCCCTAAATGCACCAATGTCTGAGATCTATCATCGAGTTTCTTGAGCAACACTGAGTCAATCTTTGCATGGGCTAAACATCCAAAAACTCGTATGTGTCCAACATATGACTTCCTCTTCATTAGAATCTCATACGGTGTTTGGTTGTTTAATGCTCTAGTAGGAACTCGATTGATCAAATATGTCGAGTGACATACAGCTTCACCCCACATGTAGTTTGGAACACTCATTGCCTTCAAAATACTCCTTGTCATCTCCATCAGTGTTCGGTTCCTTCTCTCTACAACACCGTTTTGTTGCGGTGTATAGTGAGCTGTTAAGTGTCGTCTTATCCCTTCTTTATCACAATAATCTTGGAATTCTTTTGACACAAACTCCCCACCTCTGTCTGTTCGTAGTGTCAATATCTTCTTGTCAATATCCTTCTCAACAAGCTTCTTGAATGTCTTGAATCTTTCAAATGTGTTGCTCTTCTCTTTCATTAGTATGGACCACATATACCTTGTGTGATCGTCTATTATCACAAAAACATATATGTTATGTGATGGTGTCGAAGGCGTTATAGGCCCACAAAGATCAGCATGTAATAAATCCAACGGTCGCTTTACTCTAAACGAACTTGCTGATGGGAAAGTGTTCCTCGCTTGCTTGCCAACCAAGCATTAGTCACAGATTTGCTTAACTTCTAGAATCTGTGGTAAACCCTTAACCATCTCTTGTGCTGCCATTGTTCTGACTGTTTTGAAACTGATATGTCCAAGTCTTGCATGCCATATCCACGGTTCTTCTTTGATCTTCGAGAGTAGACTTGCAGGGTGTCCGATTAGAAGTGGGACTTTGTAAAGTCTATTTGCAGCTCGCAAAACTTGTATCAGTAACCTTCCATTCGGATCTCTCAACCTCAGGTAGTTATCTTTCATTTTTACATCACAACCTTGCTCAGTAGCTTGACCTAAACTTAGTATATTGCTCCTTAGCTCGGGAATGTAATAGATATCCGTAAGTAGCTTCTGTTCCCTAGTTCTTCCTTCAAATAAGATCGAACATTTGCCATTGATATTAACACACAAACCATCTCCAAACTTAACTTTTCCCTTTATGTTTTCATTGAGCTCAGAGAAGTAAGATATCTCTCCGGTCATATGATTTGATGCACCATTGTCTAGATACCACATTCCTTCTTCTTCCTTACTCGGCTCTAGTGTCTTAGGTAACACCTTTTCTTCATTCAAAAATACAGTCTCATGGAGATAAAGAGCAACGTCTGCAGTCTCTGTTTTATTCAGCTCATGATCATCTTTCTTTTCAGGACATACAGAGGCAAAGTGCCCTTTCTTTCGAGGGTTGACATACAATCTGAGAGTAATCCTTCTTCTCTTTATTTCTCTCATGTGTGGTGCTTCTTCCTCGTCCTCTCTCTCTGTTTCCACGACCACAAACCCATCCTCTGCCTCTTCCTCTGTTGCTGTCATTACTTTGCTCAGAATTAGCGTAGAGGAGGTTACCAACTTGTTCATTACTCTCTTGTCCTCGCAAGCGTTCCTCATTCGACCTACAATATCTTCATACCTTGTTTCATTGAGGTCAAGTACTTGTTCCAGAGTTGCTGTGATGTGAATGAATTTGTTGTTTGGTAAACACGAGAGACACTTCTTTACAAGCTTTGGTTCTTCCATTGTGTGACCTAACGCGGCTGCTTTTGCTGCAAACTCTGATAGCTTTCCGGAGAATGAGTCTACAAATTCAGTTTCTTTCATTCTTATCCGATCGAACTCAATCATCAGTGTCTGTAGTCGAGCTTCTTTAACACGGTAAGCACCAAGGTTCGTCGACTTCAAAGCTTCCCACATCTCTTTAGGAGACTCTAGATCACCTATTTGCAGGATCAGGTTCTCAGGAATTGATTGAAACAAAATAACAGTTGCCATGTAGTTCTTCTTTTGTTCTTTTGATCCTGGATCAATCGATTCCCAAGCTTCATGAACCCTTAAAAGATATTTCATCCGCATAGACCATACTGCATAGTTTGAAGTGTTTAACATAGGACAAGCAATTGTGGAGGGTACCGTATTCTTCTTCACCGTTGGCTTTGCTTCATCCATGACTTCGTATCACACGACCTAGAAGCTCTGATACCAAATAAAGTCTTCAAAGGATCATTGTGTGATGTAACCAAAATCGTGTGTAAAGCAATGTATAACAGAACTTTAATAAAACGGTTGCTTTGTCTTATTAATCTTTCTTAACTTTCTTCTATCTTTTCTTGTGAGATCATCTTACACTTAGATCTCTTTATATAGGTAATAGGGATCCTTATCTTTAACCTATTACATAATAATATAGGAATTCTTATCTTTATCCTAAACATAATATAATCAGTTATTCAAGTTTACTTTATGAATAACTTGCTCTCTAAATAATCTCTTTGAAGCTTATCCAACATAATTCAGCAACTAAAATATACGTGAAGATGAGAAGAGGTAATTGTATTTATTTTCGTATGCCAAATATAAATTATTATTTATTCATTTTACTAAAGCCAGTGGCATACTATTGTATTTTATTTAAAAAACTCAAGGACAGAATCCTATTAATAATTATTTATTAATATAAACGAGGTCATAATCCGCGCTTTGCATGGAATTAAATATATAATTGAATTATTATCACATATTTGCATATATTAATTTATATTGGCATGAAATAAGACCTATTTTTCTAACCTTATAATTATAAAATAAATTTTCTAAAATTGTACATATTTATATTAAAAAAAATATTAGGTATTAAAATAATTAACATTTTCACTATTAATTATATAACGCATTAGCGTCGGTATTACATTTTATATAAAGTTTGAAATTAGTATTGGACATGCAAACTATTGAGCAAATAATTATGGGAGATTTGTCAAAAATGACTCAAAACTTAATTTTAAATGCAAAGTTTACCCTAACTCACATCAAATGAAAAAATAACTCAAAAGACTAGTGAAATTACAAATATCCCCTCATGCCTAAACAAAAAAAATATATTGTAGTGTACTATTATAACTCTGCGAGTGAGAATACTTTTAGGGAAAATAATTATAAATTTTATATAAAATATTTTGATTAGTAACAAAAAACTAATACTGTAATTATAGAAATTTATAAATGATGTAAATTTAAATTTGCTAAAATTGAATAGTTTTCAACATAGAAGAGTGAATGTAAGTTACTCATGATATTCTTTGGTTTAGGGTTTGGTAGTTATGTTATAGCATTTTATGTTTTTATAGGGTTAGATTGTGGTATCTTAGTTTTTTTTTTTCAAAAACTAAATTTGACCTATGTGTTTAATTTTTTTATATATTAAACACTTTACAAGTTTATTTTAAGTTTAATAAAGTTGATTTAGTAATATATTCGATTTTGGAGTTTTGGAAAACTTAAATTTTCAAAGATATAATGCACTAGAAGACATACTCGAAGACTTAACTACCATTTCCCGTTTAAAATTTTAGAAGAATTTAGGTTTTCGCCTATTGTTAAGTCTTCCAATAAGTCTTCCATAAGTCTTCCAGTGGAAGTCTTAAGTCTTTCACTGGAAGTCTTAAGTCTTCCATAAGGTCTAATGTATTATATAATATAGTAATTTCGTAAAAGATATTTTGATAGGGGAAAATCCTAATCATTTAATTCTAGAAATTTTTAAGTGATATAAATTTAGATTTAACAAAATTGAATTGTTTTCAATATAGATGAGCGAATGTAGATTGAGTGATGATATTCTTTGGTTGAGGGTTTCGTAACATATGTTATAGTATAGTTGTGTTTTTAGGGTTTGATTGTGGATTTTTTTAAAAACTAAATTTTGACTTATATATGTTTAGTTTTGTGTTTACTAATACTTTATAAGGTGATTTTAAATTTAATGAAGTGATTATTGTTGTTCGGTTATTAATTTATGTTTAGGATTTTGAGAAATGGAAAGTTTTCTATCAAATAATGCAGCAGAAGACTTCTGGGAAAGTCTTCTCGACCTTAAGTAAGTTTAGGGTTTAGAAGACTTCTGGGAAAGTCTTCTGGGAAAATCGTCTTGGCCTTTAGTAAGTCTTCTCGGTTTAGAAGACTTAACTTAAGTCTTATAGTGTATTTTTTGTCAGAAGACTTACTCGAAAGTCTGTCGAACCGGACCAAACCTTAAATTTTTACCTTCATTGTGACCATAACCGTAAATAATTACATTAACCTAACCAGATACTAACCGGATGATGTTAGGAGTTTTCAAGGCTCCTAAGACAATATATTGTACTATAAATGATTGTCGAACCAATTCTAAGGGATTTTTAAGCATCGAGAAAGCAAGTACTCACTTAGTCTAAGTGCAATCGAATAAATGATGGTTTTGAACTATAACTACTAATACGAAAAGCGATAACTAAAATAACTTCCTTGATTGAGGGAAAAGAGAACTCATGGGCATAGGGATTAGACCTTGGAGGATCAAGTTTCGAACTAAGGATGGCAAATGATCAATCAAACTATCGACCTTAAGCCTAGACACAATTCTAAACAAGCTCTATGTCTAGACGAATGCTCATTTACTAACATATCTCAAACATCAAATGTCATTGGTTGAATAATATGAAAGCAATCATTACTAACAAGTCTATTAGCTATCTTAGCACCTTAAACAACAAATGTCTTTGGCAAAGTATACTAAAAGCTTAGGAGAGTTGACTCATGCATTTCATCGAACACTTTGTGAGGTGGGAAATGCCTAAATATCAACCTTTGAGAGGCCAACTCAAAGGATGCATTAAGAATACTCTACTAGCAAGGAGTAAGAGAAATCTACACTAAACATCCTAGTTCTAGCCTAATCACCCTTAATCTCCCTATCCCATGAATTCAAAGGTGGATTACTCACTAATCTTCATGATTCCTATCTAACCCATATTGGATTCAAGCTTAATCATGTTAAGATAAGTAGATAATGCAAAGAAATAAACAAGATCAAAAGAACAATGAAGAATGATTCATAGTAATGAACTTTTTCAAGAAGTTTTTCTGTTTTCTCCTCAAGATCAAAGATTCTCTGCCTGGTAGGCTCCAAAGAGTACTTCCACTTAGGTTTTTGAAGTGTAAAAACATGAAAAAATGACCAAAAGGTCCCTGAAATAACACAAGTTTTCGTCCAAACAAAACACGCAACGACCTATCGACGTCGCTCCAGGAGGTCGCTCTGGCTGGGAGCGACCTATCGACGTTTCTCCAAGACGTCGCTCCAGGGGATATTTCGGCTTCCGGATTTGATTGAAAGGTGAGCGACCTAGGTGCCTCGCTCCGGAAGGTCGCTCTGGCTGGGAGCGACCTTGGTAGGTCGCTCTGAGAGGTCGCTCCAGGATGCTCGAACATGGTGGATATGCCTCTAGTAAATTGCTCATAACTCCTTCATTACATCTTCAAATGACTTGAAGCTATTTCCATTAGAAAGCTAACTAAATTTTCTGTGTCTCCACAAAATATTAGCAACAGAAGATTTTCTTAAATGCTCCATACATGCTCATCTTTCACCCCTTTTGGATCACAATGCTCCCAAACATCTCAAATCACTCCATGGCACACTCCAACACCTGATAAAGACCCATTTATGCAAAATGCAACCTAAAAATGACTAAGTCCTAGTCTATATGATAAAAATGTACATGGATGAATGGGTGAAACAATGAAAATATGCAAGACATCAACTCCCCCAAACTTGTTCTTTACTTGTCCTCAAGTGAACTTTCTAGAATTTATAGGAAGAGAGGTTTGAAGGTGGGAGCTCATAGCCAAAAGAAACACATCTAGAACTCAACTTAACATCCTAAAGATACATAGCAAATATCATGAGGACACTCTCTTATTATACTCTAGTTTCTCTAGGCCTTTCAACACACTCTTATGCCTTTAAGCAAGGTGCAAAACTCTTCAATTTACAAGCTCTTTAAACTAGCTCTCACATTAGTTCACACACACACAAGGTGAATTCTCACAAATGGGCACATGATCTCAATCATTTGGCTAGGCAAGCAAATAGTCTAATGAGAATGAAAAGGAGGGCTCAAATGCATCATTTTTTTAGTGGCTATCACTCAAGAACAAGGAGCTTGATCATGATGCAAAATTTATCTAAGACTAGAGGCAACTCATGGATACATAGTCTTATTCTCATCATTATACCCTTTTCCTAAGTGATCACAAGTTCTAACCTTTTTTTTCATCCCATGATCCCAAATAGACTTTAATCACATCACTCACCCAATGAACAAGTTTCTTTCTCTCTCTTTTTTTTATGATTTACACCACCATATGGGGACCTTTGACACACTTTCTACTTCTTAGCTCTAACGTTTCTTCTTTTCTCCTTTTTTTAAGGTAAGGTTTTCTATAGGTACAATCTAGAGCTTCTCTTCATTTGGTTTGGTCATTAGTGGCTTTCTTTCTTTTCATAAGGTACACTTCAGCTCAACTTTTCTCATAATCTCTTATTCAAAACCCAAGATATTAACTTTTAGAACACATAAACCCACTCACCATCCTAGATGCTAGCTCAAAAGAGGTTCCTATGCTAGCAAGAGATTAGAACAATCCTATGTCGCCTCCAATACTCTCAAGATTTTGCACATGACAAGCTATCAAAAGAGGCCTCACTCATGCAAATCAAATGTTTGGTCTCAAAGAATGGCTTGGGTTCAATTAAGGGTGTGGAGTACCATTTGGGTTAACAAAAGAGTGGTAAAATGAAATAAGATAACCCAAATGTGTATGAGATCCATGATCAAGTATGAAAGTGCCCATATGCAAGAGAGATTAAGTTCATTAAGACCAAATTTCAGATTGGAGCTGGTTTCAAGAACAATGTCAATTTCAAGCAAGCAAAC
>CAJHQP010004715.1:0-52510 GCA_905132765.1 Moricandia arvensis | reverse complement strand
TTTTTTTGAATATTCTCTTCCTTCTTCTTTTGGTTAGCGTTTTTCGAAGGGAAGGGGGCTTTCGCTGTGTCAAATTTGGCGCCGTTGCCGGGGAACATTGATCGCCATTAGATTTGATTTCTAGGATTTAGTGTAGGTTTGTTGTTACTTTCAAGTTACTGACTTTTCTTTTTCTTTGATTTTCAGGTGCATGCAAAAGAGTACCAGGAGCAACAAAGGACAAGAATTACTTTTCTCAAACCCACAGCAACTCGAGCGTACGATCCGCAAAGAAAGACGACAAGCATCGATCGAAGGCATACACTCAGCGTCGTCAAATTTTCTTTATGGACAGATCGACCGACATTGATCACTTAGCATCGATCGACAGCATCTTATCACGATAGTAGACGAGTTCAGATGGTTGCGCCTATAATAGTGGTTCAAAATGAGAATGGAGACTTGCATGATCTCAACGGTCATCTTTGTAATGCAGCAGGTCAAAAGATAGAAGATTAGGGGGCTGTAATCTCTGATACAAAAGCAGAAGAAGCAGACGCTGCAATATCTCAACCTGAAGCTAACGCCCAAGCTGCTCAGAGAATGCTGGCTAACTACAACCGTCCAGACCAGTTTTACGCCAATAGATCCACCATTCGTCCTCCATCTTTTCAGAGAAACAATTTTGAGATCAAGCCTCTGGCATCTATCGACATGAGAGAAACCCGATTCAGCTACCAAACCTTGATGCAAGTTTGATTGTACGTCCGACCGTGACAGCCTCAGAACTAAAACAGACACAACTAAAGCTATGGATACTGATAGAGAGCATGAGGGACACTCAAAGAGGACGCAAAATATCCAAAAGCATCAACGCATAGAAGCCAATGAAAAGGAGATAGATAGCTTTCCTAAAAGAGTTTTTAAAATTCCTTTAGATATTTCTTTTGATGAAGGTTATTATACTCATAGAATGTGGATGTTTTTTCAGGGAAACAAGGGAGACAGATGATGACATAGAGGTAATTTTCAATCACCTCAGACAGAAGATGAAGCAGAGAACCTGTCTGAAGAAGAAAAGCGATTCTGGAAATTTCATGGTTCCATGTTTCATCAAAGGAAACAAATATCCCGACGCCCTTTGTGACACTGGATCTTAAGCGAGCATTATGCCAAAGTCTATGGTAGAGGAGTTGGACGTGAAAGTGGAACCCTCCAACGATTTTTTTACATTCGTTGACTGCTCAAGAGTGAACTCATCAGGGATGGTAAAAGATGTTCCAGTGCAGATCAACAATATTTTAGTTCCAACAGACTTTCATGTGATGGAGATCAGGATATATTGGAACTCTTATCTACTTCTTGGGAGAGCATTCATGGCTATTGTGGGAGCCATATGCGACATGACGTTAACAGGTTGTATCTATCTCCGATTGATAAAAATATTTTTTATGAACCTGTCAAAAATAAGAGCAAGGCTACCCTGATCGAATTTTGCAATAATGCAGAGCTTGTGGCCCACATGCTTCTGCGATTACGAGTTCGTTGAGGAATCGGAAGAAGGAGCATCGATCGACACCCCACCCAACACATCGATCGAATACCTTACAGTTTAACAACCGATCGACACCCTCCCTATAGAATCGATCGACACTCAAACATCCGGACGAGTCAACACCTACAATGGAGACTTCAATTACAACAGCCTATCTCGAGTACGATCAAGACTACAAAGATGAAGAAATAATTGAGTACCGAAGGCTTGCTATGGAAGAGGCTGGAGTTTTTCATGTCTCCCATCAACCTGGGAAATCGACACCGATTGACGGCGACCATACACCATCGATCGATACTGGGAACGAAGCAGAAATAAAACGTGATTCAGCTGCAGAACACAAAAGAGAATATTGTTATCTACAACCAGATGATTTCGGTATTATGAGAGATCATATGGTAATGCAAGAGCTATGGATGGCAGAATTCTACATGTCAAAAAGGAAGATTGTGGCAGACATACTTGACATGGCTAATGGAGCTGGAAACCTTTTTGATCACCAGTCTGATTTTCGAGCATCGATCGACGGTCCACATACCCCATCGATCGACACCAATCCGGCTTACCATGGATATGGTAGAGTTTACGAAGACTAAAATATAGATTACAGAGATGGAAGAGATATTCAATCTCGCAGCCTGGCACTGGAAGAAGAAGACGGCTTGGTAATGAACGCGAGAGTGGGCAATCCAGCATCAATAATCGGCCTATCTTGGCCATCAACCACATCAAACGAAAACCAGAAAATTTACTTGGAGCATAAGATACATAAGTTAGTTATCTCAGACCAGATGAGTTTAATATTTTTCAGAGATACAGAAGGACGTGCACGAGATCTTATGAGAGATTACTAACTCTACTAAAAAGGATGTAGCAGACGCCTTTATTATGGCTGAACGATCAGGAAATTTATTTGGAAAACAGCAACAGCCGTCGATCGATGCACCGGTACCAGCATCGATTGACAACAAGGAGCGGAAGCACGAGCTAATCCAAACTCGACCATCGATCGACAACAGAAGAACGCATCGATCAATACCGCTATTCCAGGAGTCAACGAGTTTTTGTACATTTACCCCTTTACTTCAGAAAAATCCTTGACCGATCAAGTTGGATATATCCCCTACTGATAAACGGTCGCGTTTAGTATGGAACGAGAGATTTTGATGCTGATGGCAAGCAGAATTTTCTTTTGGGAAAGAAGAGATGAGTATGGCATATACAGAGATGAGAATGGGAATACACGAGCTCTGGACGGAAGAGTTGTGAATGTTCAAGAAGCAGATATCAAGGCAGTTCTAGAGAGACTACTATGTTTGAGTACAACTACATATGTTGACCAGAACATGCAGCCAAGATCGACTATGTCTAGGCAGAAACAAAAGATATAACAGCAGAGCAGAGATTGATGACATTGTGGATGAGATCTACACAGCTCAAAAGAGGTGATTAGACAATACTACAGGAGGCTTGATGATGTTTACTATCCTATAGACAAGCGCCTCACCGGGTTGACTACATGCATGGATGAGATGAAGAAAGATTTGGATACTGTTCAAAGACAGCATGCGAGTGACCGAGATAGAGTGACATCGATCAACGGCAACATCTTGCCATCGTTCGATACTGATGTCGACAGACAGAAGTGCGCAGAAGAAAAACAATTAGAAGAAAGGTTTAATGATATTGCTTTTTCTCCGAGCCTCATGCAGAAGATATTTCTCAGGAAATGGAGGATATATCAGACACTACATCTGCCGAACTTAGAATGCTCCAACGCAATATTTAGAATCTACAAAAGAAATGCATTCAGTGGGGGTTACTAGGGAGATCATAAGAATGAGAAAGCCATAAGAGATGAAGCAATGAGAAGCTTCGTTGGTGCATGTGTCAGAAGAGCAAAGAAGATTTAGACACTTTTTTCCAATTGTTGATCCACCTCCTTTCTAGTCAGAAAGTTCAAAACGTTGAGCTTAAGACAATAACCAAGCGCTAAAGGGGAGGCAACCCACTGTTTAGTAAGTTTTTACTTAGTTTCGCTATATTACTATTTATTTCGAGTTTTACTTTGTTTTTACAGACTGTATAAATAACCCTCGATCTACACTGCAGAGTCACCATCGGTCGAAAGTGGATCACGACCATCGATTGACATCGATTGACACTCTCTTACAGATAGAAGTATCGAGTTCTATACTTAGGCTATTTACTTATGATTTGATTTTTCCTAACCAATCTGGGGTGGATTACACTCGTGACAGAGTAATTTAAGTCTAGAGGAGGTTCGCTAACGCTATTTTATTGTTTATGAGTTTATTATCTATATATAATTTTTCAAAAGGTTTTATCGAGTCACGAAGAGGAAAATGATCAAAATTTATTATTGACTAACCACACTTTAGCACCATTTTTAGAAGGTTGTTTTCAGAGATTACTAGAGATACCGAAGTGGATCATCATGCCACTATATCACACTTGCTTAGAAAGGTTAGAGGAACCAAAGCTGATTTCCAACACTAATCCTGGTATTATTGCTTGCTTTGAGATTTGGTATACCCTCGATCAGATTCCTTCTGCAAGTCTGGAAGGTAAAAGCATGTGTGCTTCTGATTCCCCACTCTCTCCCTTTCAGATTAAAAAAAGAATCGAACAGGATTTGGTGGTTACAGCCATTAAAGCTTGATTCATATGATCCTAGAAAGAGATAAAAGTCAAAAAGAAGTGAACATGATCTGGTGGCAAAAACCATTAGGGCTTCATTCATGGAAGCCTATCAAAATATCTCAGTCAATTAAAAAAATAAAATGATACCCTCAAAAGAAGGGGGACATTGACTGAGAAAAAATGAGAAGAGAGAGAGAAAAAGAATCGGAGAAGACTACTTGTGTGTTCAGAAAATTGCAAAGTCATATTCATATTGGGTGCTGTTTAGTTTCTGTTTTGATTCATTTTTTCATTCATAAAACCCGTAAAAAAATTATTCGTGCAAGTCATATTCATATTGTTGCATTCAAAAATAAAAATAAAAATTAGTGTAGCATCGTTTACATATTAGTTCAGTCAGCCCAAGCATATAATTTATTTTTCTACTTGATATTTTGAATTTGCATTGAAAAAGAACATAGAATTTTCTTGCATCTAGTTTCCATATTTAGTCTTATTTGCATACCAAAGAGAAAAAATCCCCAATATATCATCCATTTACTCTGATTTTTCGTGCCACAAATTGTTTCCATGCAAAAAGAATATTGAGGGCTTTGGTTTATCATATAATACATAGTTTCTTCTCACAAAATTCGACACACACATAAAAGCTTTTGACTATAAAGTTTTGTACTCTTTTCAGGTACAAAGGGAAAAAGAAGCAGATGGAGCAAGTGACTATAATACCTCTGAGATTGATTGGGCTGAAGAGGAGAACCACTCTTGGAGAGGAGGTGGGGAATTTGACAACAACTCATGGGGAGTAGAGACTGGTTCTGATAACAGTCTATAGGAAGATGAGTTTGTTGAGGAAATTTGATCAGAAGAAGAACAAGAACTACCAGACCTTTACCAACATGAGCTAAACTCCATTGATTAGTCTACGGATACTATGTGCAATACATCTACCAGTAGGAGCAAAGCTAAGGAAGCTGGGAAACATAAGCCGAAGGTTAAACCTAAGGAACCAAAGGCTGTGAAGAAGAAGATTAACCAGCAAGGGAAGAGTTCACACAAGAGTTCACTACAAGCTCCATAGGTACAAAGTACATGCCCAAGGGCAAACAGAGTTTTACAAGTTCCAAAGAAGAAAACAGAGCAAAAGCAGAGCATTGGAGAACAATAAACTGAAGTCGTAGCTAAAACCCCAATATGTGAAGTTTCACAAGGATGACCAGCAACAGCCAATAACTTTAATACTCTCACAGAGAAGACATGTTATAGATATCACAAGAGAGGACAATTTGCAACTGGTTTGTCGATCTAGGAAGTTACTAGATATTACATCACCAAACTTTAAATCAGAATTGGTTAAAGAAAGTAATAATCTAGTTATGCCTGATCCATCAATTCCCAATACTAGTCTCATACACTTGCCTTTGCCAAAGGATATTGATGCAGGGAAATTCCTCAAACGTGGTGCTACTTTCAGAGGAAAGAGGAAACACTGGAGTCCACATAGACTTGAAAGAAAGCACCACGAAACAGAGTTCGAACATGGATCAAAAGGAGAGATCAGAAACACTCACAATGTGATTTCATTCCAGAAGAGAACAAGAAATTGTTACCAGCCACATCTTGATTCAAGAAGAACCACCAGAGAGAGCACATGAACCAAGCAGAGGATTAATCATATAATTCCTTCTCAAAGAAGAGCCACCAGACGTGCCAACCAACATAAGACCACAACAAAACCGAGGTATGGTTCTAGACTCCCAAAGAATAATGAAAGCTAACTTGCTTTCATTTGGTGCATATTGTATAGTTTCGAGGTCGATACTTCTGCAAGTGGAAGGGTATGATAAGGACATCAAGAACTCATCAACCATGGAGGAAGGAATCAGGAGACATGGAGTGGAGAGCATGAAGCCGAGGAGAGCTAAGGAAGCCATTCCGGATATATGTGCATTAAAAACATCATATCTCACCAACAAGAAGGGATATCTCCATGAAATATTTTTAAAAGGATTCTAAAGTAAACAAGGTTTCATTTCCAAGTGGAATCATTTTCAAATCTGATCGGACCAGAAAGTTATGGATTTAACGAACCAGAGGTTCTCTAGGCCACCCGATTGCAAGTATCATCACTTTGAAGACCAATACAGCCCAACAAAGATGCAGCCTACACCAAAACCAGTTATGTACTTCAATATGGATCTCTAATGGATCCAAAAATCCCATAATGAGGATATATGGCCACAGATATTTGGAGATATGATCCATTTCTAGAATGGGTCAACCTCGACTCTGCGTTTACCTTATATGGAAGATTCGGGTTTTACATCAAGAAAAACTCATGTCTCGCAACCAGGAGACTTTTTCTTCTTTTGGAGTCCCTCTACAAGTTCATATGGAGCACCATACCACACTGGATCAGGCGGATCCCCATTGAATACCAAGAAGACAAACAGGAGCTATATATGGCAAGTTGGATTTCTAATTTGTTTTCTCATTACCAAACCAAGACTTGGCGACCAGGATTGATTTTCACAAACCAAAGAAGCCAGAAGAGCTTATGGATTCACACAAGACGCAGAGAATCATTTGGAGAATTATAAGGACCAACTTACCTTATTTGGAGGAGGACAAGCACATATTCTGCCATAAATCTACAACAGCTATTTTTCTTAATCTTGGAGACAAGGAGACTTATTTCACGACCAGAGACACTCCCAGACTTCATTACTACTTGCCAAAGCTTTCCAGAATCAAGCCAACTGAAGAATCCCTTGCATTCAGCCTTAGTCCACCAGATTTTCTCATTTTGGCTCCAACTGCTAGTATATTGAATTCTAGGATGTTAGGGAATCATGTATGGAGCTCAATATAAAGCTCATTTCGTCCTTTGTAAGAAAATCACCTTTCAATCTAAAGTTAATATAGAAATTGTTTGTCTTTAAAGAAAGTTTCTTTGAGTTGTTCTTGTCTTATTTCCTTAAGTGAGAGAGTTTCTTCTTCCCCTAAAGAACCACGGTTCTGGATTGTTTGTGGATTCAAGCAAATCAGGAACACCATTGATTGAGAGAGTCAGTCACACCAAAGTATTGAGAGACTCAAGAAGGCTTCACCACCATCTCTAACAACACCAATTTATCCATCCGCTGCTGAGGAGATTCTGTCCACCAAGAGTTTATATGCCTTTGTCCGACTAGGCTTGTATCAGTACTCGATATTTTAAAAATGATATTCGATAATAATAAACTGCAATATGATTCCCAAAAATCTCTCAAAATTCTTTTATCACAGTAATACTTAATCTCGCAAATTACTTTACGGATAGACTGGCAATCAATGATTCCTCCAAAAAACACCTAAGTAATAACAAACAATTATTGTATAACCCAGAAACGAAAATCATACGAAAGAAAGCCAACGACTAAATGGTTAAACAGAAATTTTAAGCGTTTTATACGCGTAGGTATCTAATCCACAGAGTTTAGGTTCTATTAAATGATTGCACTCTCATGCCTCTCAATTGTCCTATGATTCTAGGTTCATAGGAAAAATCTCGAGCTTTACCAACTACTCTAGATCTTATTATTACAAGCTACCCTTGTGTAAAAATCTGTAAGCAACCCTAGAAATCCTATGATTATCAGTTTGACATTAAGAACATGAAATCCCTAAATCTAACAAGATGATTACTCAAACATAGAAGCAATAACCCAAATCATAGTCTGAATAAATAATAGATAAAGAAACAAAGATAAAACCAAAGGAATCGCAATCAATCTCGGAAGAAAAAATTATCTTCTCTTCAAACCTAAAACAATAGATAAAATAAAGTGTAGAGAGTGTAGCCATCAACAATGGCTTAGAAAACTATAAAAATTAGGTACAAAGTTGGATAGGGGCATTCTGGTAACTTGTCGTAACTTTTGGGCCTTAGTCGGTATTAAAATAGACTCAGCCAGTCTTCTGGAATCAGTGTTGATCGACACCAAGAGGTCTGTGTCGAACGACACTCCTTCTAATCTCGACAGCTTCCTATAGCGAAGCAGATGTACCACTCTTCAGAAAACATGCATAACTTAAGATCTAACTGTCAGATGGTCCTCAAACCATTTGCATTAGACATCCAACCCCAAACCTCTATGCTGTGTAAGTACTGAATTAAATCGCACCGTGGAAAGGTCTTCATTCATAGATAAACTTCTGATGAGTCTTTGTAGTTCTACACCTCAAATAGCTCCAAAGTCTCCAAAGTTCTCAAAAGCGTACCAGAACCTGAAAAGACTCTAAAATAGACTCCAAACACATATAATAGACTCTACAAGTTACATATAACATGGCCTAAAAGTGGTAAAATCCATGGTATATCACAGATTCACCACGTAAGAGAAAGGTTGAAGTTTTGACTAAAAAATGATTCTGAAGAGCTTGAAAGGATGATCTGAACATTGCACCTAAATGCCTTGTCTACGGATCAAGAGCCATTGGGTTTAGGAGTAGTAGACCAAGCAGATTTTTGTAAACTGGTTCAGATTGCTCAAACTAAGGATGAGAACTTGAATAAATTTCCAACAACGGTAACATCTTTGTCAATTGTCGGGTTAGTGTGCCAAATTATAAAGAATTAAAGGAAGAGATTCTGAGGGAATCACACAAGTCCAAGTTCTCTATTTATCATGGACTTAACAAGATGTACCAGGCTTTGAAGAGGTACTACTATTGGATTGGATGAAGAAGGATGTATCAGAATGGGTTGTTAAGTGTCCAACTTGCCAAGTGGTCAAGGCTGAGCACCAAGTTCCTAGTGGCTTGTTGCAAAACTTGCTTATTCCGGAATGGAAATGGGACCACATCACAATGGATTTTTTTGACTGGCCTTCCAACTAGAAGGAACCAAAGAGACATGGTCTTGGTTGTATTGGACAGAATGACCAAAACTACTCATTTCCTTTTCATAAAGAAGACTGATGGAGTAAGTAAGATCATCCAGAAGTAGATGGACGAGATAGTTTGGTTGCATGTGGTTCCGGCCAGTATAGTTTCAGATAGGGACTCCAGATTCACCTCTTACTTATGGATTGTTTTGAGGAGAGCTTTGTGAACTATTGTGAACATGATTATAGCCAATCATCCACAGATTGATGTACAATCAGAACGAACCATTCAGACAATAGAGGACATGTTGAGAGCATGTGCCTTAGAGTGGGGTGACTTGTGGGAAAAGCGTCTTCCTTTGGTCGAGTTTTATTACCATAATAGCTTCCAATCAAGCATTGGGATGTCTCCATAAGAAGTATTATATTTTCGACCATCTAAAACACCCTTATGCTTGACCCAAGTGGGGGTGCACAGCATGATTGGTCCAGACATAGTGGAATAAACCTCTGAGAAGATAAGATTCTTGAAGGACAAGATGAAGGAAGCACAAGATAGAATGCTGATAAGCATCAGAAGGACCTTGAGTTTGCAGTAGGTGATTTTTTCTTATCTCAAGAAGATAACCTTTAAAGGACGAGAAAAATTATCAAGGAGCGGATAGCTTGATCCAAGGTAGTTGGGTCCATTAATTATTGAAATAATTGGTATGGTTGCGTATAAACTAAACTTACATACATAGATGGAAGCATTCTATAATGTGTTCCATGCCTGAAATTCCTTCGGAATTGGCCAGAACCTTACATTGGAAACAATGCCAGTTCAGATTGTTAATAGGATGTAAAAAGCAACAAAGAATAAAGTAATCCAAATGGCTAAGGTCATTTGGGATTTAAGTAGAAGGTAAGAGACTTACGGTTTAAAGTGAGAACCAGCGCAGACTGCAATGAAGGTGAACTTGGCCTTTAGAAGAATAAGGAAAAGAGAATAAATGGAAGATTTCTGAGGATTAACTCGAATATCGACCAGATAAGGAAAATTTTCAGAAAGGATAAACACAAATAAATAAGATAAGGAAAGACGGCCGACTATGGAGGCTTATATAAGCACATCCGGGGCATTGAAGAAATGATGACGATTTTTAGGATCTTAGAACTCTCTGAATTTCGAAACCTTACGCATTATTCACGACATTTTTAGTTTTCTATGTCTGGCACTCGATTTCTAGACGAACTAGCAAAGGCAGTTCGTTTTCCGGTTCAAACTTTGTAAACTAAACTACCTTCAGCTTGATCCATGAAAGAGGTACATAGACAGACTTTCATAAGGTCCAGTTCGAAATCAATAAAAACCTTTCTGCATCTTCTTTGTCTTTTGCTAAACAAGCTGTGGCTCACATAGGTCTACTCAATATAGGTAACTATGCTAATAAACTTATTTAGGTTTTACTGCCTGTTCTACTTGATTTCCATTGTAATTTCGCATCCAGACGAACTCCTTGTATGTTTTTGTCTTTGGTGTCGGATTACTCTTTCTCAGGGCCGCAAAAAACTTGATCAAAACAATATCTGAAAATACGGAAGACAAACTCGCAACTTGTGTCCATAACACTGGTAACAAAACTCCAGAAGCGACTTCTTGCACGGCCAACGCTAACACAAACGCCGCAGCGCTAAAAAACTCTCAAAAGCTTGTCACTACTCTTTTCAAAAATAAAAACCGACCAAAAAAATTGGATCTATCTAATAAAAAAAACCGACCAAAATATCGTTATCAACCTAGAACGATATTGACGAGAGAAGTAACTCAATAAAAAGGTCTTCCGAAAAATAAGCCTTCCTTTTCCCGAAATTGCAGAGAAACCCTAGATTATTCACGGAAAAGGCAGCACAACAAATCAGGTACACATCTGTTTCTGCTATAAATCTTCCGAAAAACATTTGGAAAAACAATGTAGATTTCTCTGGAATTCCTCAAAACCGAAATCTGTTGACGAAAATTAAAGAAAGCAAAACGGGAGACGTATGCCTCACTACTAAAACCTCTTATGAAAATAAGATTTCAAAGAAAACTCGAGCGTCGCTTCTATAGCAACATATTTTTTTAATTCTCGGTATTTGTCTACAAGCTTACTTCATAAAAATACTACTCAAAACTCCCTTGGACCAATCCGACAGAAACGAGAAAATTTCTGACTAAGTTTTATCCCCATAATAATGCTCATCCCAGATAGAGTTTCTGATTTAAAACTCAGAAACTAAATTTACGGAATAATCATAAAACGTGAGTTTTCCAAATATAGCTCTCTTACTTCCAAACTCGAAAACATTTTACGGAATAAATTTCATAAAATTAAGCTCTATATCTTTATAGGAAACAGCTTTCGTAAAATTAAAATCAACGACTTTTTATGAAACAGCTGTTGTAAAATTAAACTCAAAGACATTCTATGGAACAACTTTCCCAAAATTAAGCTCGACCACATTTTATGAAATGACTTTCATAAAATGAAACTCGAAAACATTTTATGAAATATTTTTTGTAAAATTAAATTCACAAATATTTTACAAAACAGCCTTATTAAATTAAATTTGACAGTATTTAACAATACAACTTTCATAAAATAAATTTGAAATCATTTGCAAAATTAATCTCGTGAATAAAACTCAAAAAAGATTTTCGACAAACTTTGGAAAAACAAACAAGATCGTACGAAACGAGAAACGGAAAACGAAGACAATAAGGGTTAGGACATGACCAGTTTGCTCACAAATTGACGAGCTGAGAACCTCACCCGAATGAAATCATGTCCATTATTTCTTTTTCCTCATCACCCACTTTACTTATCCACGAGCCGTCATCCGCTTCTCCTCACTTTGTTTCAATGATTTTGTACAGTTTCTTTGATACAAATGACCCTATCCAGTTTTACTACATTCTGCCACCTAGACTCGAAAACATCTATTCATAGACATTTGATAGATTTATCAATGATATACGAGGTGAACTTGATCGTTTTAGTAAAAACAATGGTATGAAGAAACAAGAACAGAAACTTAAACGTTGTAATCTCATCCTCGCTTCGAGACTCTCCGATATTCCATGAAAGTAAGTCTAAAGTGGCAATTTCTAAACGCCAAAAAGTTTTCAACGAGATGCTCATTCTATTCGTAAACCCAACGATACGGAGACCTAAATCCAGATCGAAAAATATGGATCAACGAAGCAAATCGCGAACCGGGCTTCAGCCTAAATGTGGCCAGGAACATAGAGAAATCCAGGAAGAATCAAAATCCTTACTTGCCATAGGGGGTGGACAGACACGAGGATAAGAAGGGGAAAACGAGAAAGCAAAATGGGGAAGAGGCAAACCCGAATCTTCGAGAAGAAGGTATGTCAGACTTTGAAAATTATGAAATAAGACTTGGAATTTTCATTGGGAAGTACCAACGCCTAGGAGATTGCCGTAAACTCTAGGGAACTTTGAATCTGAGTGGACAGACTAGCTAACTAAATTTTAGACGATTTTCTCTATGTCATTCCATTGTTTTTTTTACTGTTCCGGCAGATCTCGCAAAACGATGTCATCTCTCGCAAAACCGAGAAACGATCGTCATTCATTCAAAGCATACTCAGCTTGTTAGAAAAAGAACTATAGACATAAGCGTCATCTTAAAACCGACTCGTTCTTAGCAGTTTTCTTAAAACCGACTCATTCCAAGTCTCCAACCTGACAAACCAAGAAGATCACAATCCCGTCGTCAAATTGAAATTGACCCGTCTTTTTGATCATATTAATTTTTGGAAAAAGAACGTTGACATGGTGGTGCTTTTTATGTTCTAACAGGGTATAAATATCCTAAACAAATAATTGTCAAATTAACTCTTAATCCTAACACACAAAAATAATACACTTGCCAAGAGAGATCGGTGTAGTACTTAGGGATATAATCCACATAGAACAATGGCACACAATATATTTCTTATTTCTCAAGACTAAGCTAGGTAACTATATATATTGGTAACAAGTAATCAGGTCAAGGAAATATTCCTTATTACAAGGTATAGATGCAATATGGAAATGTGCTCATAATGCAAATATGGAAATATGGAAATATGCTAATAATGTAAATATGGAAATATGCTAATAATTTAACTAGATGCAAATGTAAATATGCTAGATCTAGGGTTTCAAGTAAGTGGATTATAGAAGATAGAAGTTAAGGGTATTTAATCATGGAACTCAATATCTAATGTAAAAGATACCAGCTCTCGCATGTGAGTCTAATCTATTGACTAAGTCCAATGTCTCCGCTCTTGCTTGTTGACACGGAATGACCATCGATCGATGGCAATGATCCTGCGTCGATCGATGGTTTCTTGGGTCAAGCTTTATTATCTAATTCGATAAGTTCACCAGATTAACTAAATCAACTCTCGTTTGTTTCTAGCAACCTAGTTCAACAGAATAAATTAGACCATGCTCTCCCTTGCGCCTAACTATCCTATTATCAGGGTTCTAGTTAGGTTCTCTAGAACACAAGCAATAAACACAATTCTATTAATAGATCAAATAATAACCCTAACAATTCTATTGTTTGGCTAATCCATCAGTACCATTAATAAACCGTAAATCTAGTTGATAACTACTCAGACATAATTGAAGTAAGATTAATAATCTGAATATAATGCATAGATAAAATACTGGGGTTCCAATATAAATCTTCCTAAGGCGTTATGAATCTTCTCCCTAAATAAATCCTAAAACTATGGTGAGGTTGGTGCACACACACAAACCTTTCCACAAAACCTAGGCACCTAGCACCACCTCACCCTAGCACCACATACGAGCACCCCCTCACCCTGCACCAAGCACTAGCACACTTAATCTGGTCCAATACATAAAGTATAAATATACAAACCTAAAGTCTAGGTCAAAACTCGTCAAGATTTTTGTTATATTGTGTGTTGTCTCTAACTTGGGCTAGAAAGTTGGCTATCTGGGAATTGGACATCGACTAATGGCAGATGTGCAACGTCTATCGATCTTGGTCATGTCACATCGGTCGACAAAACGTTGTAACATTAATCAATGGTAATCTTGTACTTCGACTCTCTCAATGATCAGCTACGAATTATTTTCTTCTAAATGGTCCAAAAGATCCAAGTATCTCCATATATCTCCAAAACTTACGTGGACCTGTAAAGACATCAAAGCATAGCCTAGACACACATAACAGACCCTAAATAGAGCCTATAACATGGTCTAAAACTGGTAATAAGTAAGCTATATCAACTTCCCATACTTAACCTTTTGCTTGTCCTCAAACAAACAAGCCTATGAAAGATTTTTTGAAAAGCGAAGACTCACATAGTGTTTAAGTATAACTGTCACCCTACTTTATTGGAAATACATTCTATCAAGTCAATCACAGAGAAACTTTATATACCCTATTCTAGTATAGCAATCAAATCCATTCTACCAAAAACTTAGCGAATATTAGTTTGACTCGCCCCTCTATTGATTTCATTTCTTTGCATAAAATAAAAGTACAGGCTTTACCTTGGGAGTATTGATCAAGGGATACATATACTTTTACCTATACAAGTATCTGAACACACAAATAGCCTTCTCTGATTCCTTTCGTCGCTCTCTTCTCACTTCTTCTCAGTCAATGTCTCCCATCATTTTGAGGGTATCATTTTATTTTTTAATTGATTGAGATATTTGGATAGGCTTCAATGAATCAATCCTTAATGGTTATTGCCATCAGATCTTGTTCACTTCTTTTTGACCATTTATCTCTTTCTAGGATCATATGAATCAAGCTTTAATGGTTGTAGCCAGCAAATCCTGTTCGACTCCTTTTTTTTATCTTAAGGGGAAAGAGCTGGGAATCAGAAGCACACAAACTTTTACCTTTCGGACTTGCAGAAGGAGTCCAATCCAATGTATACCAAATCCCAAAGCAAGCAAATAATGTTAGGATTAGTGTTGGAAATCCGCTTCGATTCATTCAAACTTTCTAAGCAAGTTTGATGTAGTGACATGATGATCCACTTTGGTATCTCTACTAATCTCTGCAAACAACCTTCTAAGAATGGTTCTTATAGCATGGTTAGTCAATAATAAATCTTGATCATAGTCCTCTTCTGGACTCAATAAAACTTTTTGAAAAACTTATATATATATAAATAAAAGTCAAAAAAATAAAATAGCATTTGCGAACCTCCCCCAGACTTAAATTACACTGTCCCCAATGTAATCCACCCCAGATTGGTTAGAAAATTAAATCATAAGTAAATAGCTTAAATAAAACTTGATACCTCTCTTTGTAAGAGAGCGTCGATTGATGGTCGGTTAATGGTGTCGATCGATGCTTAACCTGTAAGTTTTTACGACTTATAAAACTCAAAATAGAACACAATGTCAGGTATACCTCCCCAGACTTAAACAACACTATCACCAGTGTTATACAGTCTGAGATTGGAGAAGAAATAAATCAAAAGGACCAAATTTAACAAGGAAAAATGACATACCTGCCCGCTGATGGTGATCGTCGATCGACACAGTTAAGGGTATATCGATCGATGTGATGTTTACTCTGTTGATTAGCAGTGATCAAGTGTCGGTTGATGCTCTATGCAGACTATCTTCCTCGGAAAACCTGCAACAATAAATAAAATTTGAAACTAGACTAATATAATAAAAAACTAGATAAAACTTACTAAACAGTGGGTTGCCTCCCACTCAGCGCTTGGTTATAGTCTTAAGCTTGACGTTGTGAACGTTCTGACTAGAAAGGAGGTTGATCAACACTTGGAAAACAAGTGTCTACATCTTCTTTGCTCTTCTGAAACCATGTACAAATGAAGTTTTCTGACTGCCTCATCTCCTCTAGTTTTCTCGTTCTTTATGATCTCCTTAGTAACCTCTAGTGAATGCATTCTTCTTTGTGGATTCTCAATACTGTGCTGGAGCATTCTAAGTTTGGCAGCTGTAGTGTCTGATATCTCCTCCAATTACTGAGAAATATCTTCCTTCATCAGGCTCTGAGAAAAAACAATTTCATCGAACATGTCTTCTAAGTGGTGTTCTACTGCATACTTTCGTTTGTCGAACTAAGTTGATCGATGTCAAGGTGTTGCTGTCGATCGATGTCACTCTATCCGGTCTACTCGAATGCTGTCTATGAACAGTATCCATCTCTTGCTTCATCTCATCCATGCGGGTATTCAAATTGGTGAGGCATTTATCAATAGGATAATAAACATCATCAAGCCTCATGTAGAAATCATTCAGTGACATCTCTTGAGCTTTGTAGATCTCGTGCACAATATCATCAATCTCTGCTCTGCTGTATGTCTCTTGCTTCTGCTCCTCGTTGTCGATCGATGTTGGTACATGTGCGTCGATCGATGGCTATTGCTGTTCTCCAAAGAAATTTCATGATCGTTCAAGCATTAGAAGGGCGTCTGCTACATCTTTCTTTGGTAGAGTTAGTATTCTCACATAAAGACCTCGTGCACGTCCTTCTACATCTCTGAAATTTCCGAAATCATCGGGTCTGAGATAACCAGCTTCTGTTTCTTCTGTTCCAAGTGAATCTTCTGGTTTCCAGTTGTTGTCGTTTGACTGCAAAGATAGGCCGATTATCAATGCTGGATTACCCACTCTCCCGTTCTTTACCCAGCCAGCTTTTTCCTCTGTGTAATCTGAATCGTATTCTTTGTAAGCTTCATTGTATCCTTGGCATGCCCAATTGGTGTCGATCGATGGTATATGGTTACCATTGATCGATGCTCGATAATCAGACCGTTGCCCAAAAGGTTTCCAGCTCCATTGGCCATTGCAAGTATATCTGCTACATCTTCCTTCATGACGTTTAGAATTCTGCCATCCGTAGCTCTTGTGTGACCATCTAGATCTCTCATAATACCGAACTCATCTGGTTGTAGATAACCAGCATCTGTGTCACATTCTTCTGCTGAATCACGTTCAGTTTCTGCTTCGTGCTTAGTATTCGATTGATGGCGTATGGTCACCGCCGATCGATGCCGATTTACCCGGTTCATGGGAAACATGAAAAACTCCAGCCTCTTCCATAGCAAGGCCTCGATACTCGATCATCTCTTCTTCTCTGTAGTTTTCATCGTATTTGAGGTAGGCTGGGTTGTAATTGTAATCAGCATGGAGGGTGTCGATCGGTTCTGGGTTATAGATGTCGATCAATATTGAAGGGTGGGTGTCGATCGATTATTGATTTGCAGGACTATCGATTGATGATAAGGGTTGGGTGTCGATTGATGCTTCATCAATCGATTCTTCATTGCACTCGTAATCGCAAAAGCATGTGGGCACAAGCTCTGCATCATTACACAATTTCGTGAGGGAAGGTTTATTCTTATAAATTTCATAAAAATATTATTATCAATCAAGGAAAGGCACAACCTGTTTGTCTTCATGTAAGAGATAGCTCCTACGGTGGCCATGAAAGCTCTTCAAAGTAACAAGGAAGAGTTACAATTTGTCTGGATGTCCATAAAATGGAAGTCTATTGAGACCAAGACGTCCTGAATTTGCAGTGGGACATCTCTGCATATACCTCCCGAGTGTACTGTAGAGAAATTCACAAAGACAAAAATCTCTGGAAGTCTCTACTCTGAGGTTTAACTTCTCTTCTATAGCTCTTGGCATGATGCTCACTGACGATCCGGTGTCGCATAGGGCATTGGGAAATTCTCGGTTTTTGATTAGACATGGTACCACAAAGTTCCCAGATCAATTTTCTTCTTTAGAATGATTCTTGTCTCTCTCCTAGTATGATCCTTGGTAGCTTTATCGACTATCATAGGTCCTGATGTATCCCTATTCTGCTCTGGAGTTGTTGTATTCGTGACCGTTGGTCGATCAACTCGTTTTTTCACTGGGTAGCATAGACCAATTGCGCGGTTTCTGCGTCGAACGACGCATGATGTTTTTCCTGATTCCTTCAAGTTAATAGGAACCGTCGATCGTTTCGTAGTTACTTGTTTCGATCGATGCTTTTGTGGACCGTCTAACGAACTCGGACTTCCTATACATAATCATTGCTCTTGTGGCTTCGATTTCTTGACTTCTACCCAAAAAATCATCATCAATCACAGTATTGACGTGATATTTTCGCCCAAAGTCTTCCCCCTCTTTGACCATAACTTTGTATCTTGTAAGGGTTTCACTGTCACGCATCATCAGATTTTCCAAATTTTCCACACGGATGTCGATATCTTCGATTTTTGTCTTTAAGTGCAGGTACAATAAATCTAACTTGTCATTGAAATCCACAATCATCCTCTGCTGTTCTTTCAGTACCTTGTCAAACATAAATTTGATCCATGGTCTTCCGATTGGCTTCAAAAGTTCTATGCTTCTTGCGGCATGGGCATTAGCTTCAGGTTGAGCTATTGCAGCATCTGCTTCTGCTTATGTATCAGGGATTATAGTCTTATGATTGTCTATCCTTTGACCTGCTGCATTATGCAGATGACCGTTGAGGTCATGCAAAGTCTCCATTCTCATTATGAACCACAATTATAGGCGCAACCATCTGAACTCCTCTGATGTCGTCAATCGATACGGAGTAAATACTGTCCATCGATGCTAGTTGATCAATGTCGGTCGATGTTGGAGTTCTGATGTCAGTCGATGCTGTCCGTAAAGAGGTATCAGCCGATGCTGAATGTATGCCGTCAGTCGATGCTTGTCGTCTTTCTTTGCGGATCATGCGTTCGAGTTGTTGTGGGTTTGAGAACAGTAAATCTTGTCCTTTGTTGCTCCTGGTACTCTTTTGCATGCACCTGAAAACTAAGAAAAAGAAAAATCAGTAACTTGAAAGTAACAAACCTAGACAAAATCATAGAAAATAAATCTAAAGGCGGTCAATGTTCCCCGACAACGGCGCCAAATTTGACATGGTGGTGTTTTTATGTTCTAACAGGGTATAAATTATCCTAAACAAATACCTGTCAAATTAACCCTTATTCCTAACATACAAAATAAAACTCTTGCCAAGAGAGATCATGTGTAGTACTTAAGGATCGAATACACAGAGAACAATGGCACACAATAGATTTATTTTTTCTAAAGACTAAGCTAGTTAACTATATATATATTGGTAACAAGTAATTAGGTCAAAGAAATATTTCTTATTAGAAGGTATAGATGCAATATTGAAATATGCTAATAATGAAATATATAAATATGCTAATAATGTAAATATGGAAATATGCTAATAATTTAACTAGATACAAATGTAAATATGCTAGATCTAGGGTTTCAGGCAAGTGGATTTTAGAAGATAGAAGTTAAGGGTATTTAATCATGGAACTTGATATCTAATGTAAAACACACCAGGTCTCGCATGTGAGTCTAATCTACGAACTTAGTCTAATATCTCAGCTCTCTCTTGTTTACACGGAATGACCATCGATCGATGGCAATGATCCTGCGTCGATCGATGGTTTCTTGAGTCAAACTTAATGACCTAATTCGATAAGTTCACTAGATTAACTAAATCAACTCTCGTTTGTTTCTAGCAACCAAGCTCAACAGAATCAAATTCCGGTAGTAGACCATTCACTGGCTTGCGCCTAACTATCCTGTTATCAAGGTTCTAGTTAGCTACTCTAGAACCTAAGCAATAAACACAATTCTATTAATAGATCTATTAATAACCCTAACAATTCAATTATTTGGCTAATTCATCATTACCATTAATAAACCCTAAATCTAGTTGATAACTACTCAGACAAAATTGAAGTAAGAATAATAATCTGAATATAATGCATAGATAAAATACTAGGGTTCCAATACACATCTCCCTACGGAGTTATGAATCTTCTCCCTAAATAAATCCTAAAACTATGGTGAGGTGGTGCACACACACACTTTTCCACAAAACCTAAGCACCTAGCACCACCTCACCTTAGCACCACGCACAAGCACCCCCTCACACTGCACCAAGCACTAGCACACTTAATCTGGTCCAATACATAAAGTATAAATATAAAACCCTAAAGTTTAGGTCAAAACCTCGTCCAGGGGTAGTTTTGTAATATTGTGTTTTATCTCTAACTTGGGCTTGAAAGTCGGTTGTCTGCGAATTGGACATCGATTGATGGTAGATGTGCAATCGCAACATCGATCGATCTTGGTCATGTCACATCGGTCGACGCCAATGTTGTATCGTTGATCGATGGTAATCTTGTACTTCGACTCTCTCAATGATCATCTACAGATTATTCTCCTCTAAATGCTCCAAAAGCTCCAAGTATCTACATATATCTCCAAAAAGTATCTGGACCTGTAAATACCTCAAAACATAGCCTAGACACACATAACAGACCCCTAAATAGAGCCTATAACATGGTCCTAAAACTGGTAATATATAGGCTATATCAAACGTAACACAACCTATCAAAACCGGTTGAGTCGTTCTCCTTTGTAAGAAAGGAGGGAGTGAGAACGTATACTATACTAATATACTCCCATACTTCAATTTTTTTTCCTCATCATCAAGAAAATACTTTGACAAAACAAACTCCTACAGTATTAGGCAGCAGAACACTTAGGCAATGCAATGACCCCCCGAAATCATACAAAAGGCAAACGACAATCTAAGATTCATCTAAACTCTAGTGATATAACATGGATTTTACCACTTTTATCCCATGGTATATTCCTTTATAGAGTCTATTATATGTGTTTGGATTATGTTTTAGAGTGTTTCCAAAATCAGGTACGTTTTGGGGAACTTAGGAGATTTTGGAGCTTTTTCGAGATTTAGATCTGCACAGACGCGTCACAAGTTTAGCTATGGATGGAAGCCTTCCCATGGTGAGATTTCTCTCATAATTTAAAAAAAGATAGAGACCCTGGTTATCTTTTCAATGCCATCAGTTTGAGGTATATCTAACGGTTAGATATAGAGTTATGAACGTTTCGCTGAGGAGTGGTCTGTGTGCCTCGCGAGAGGAAGTTGTCGAGATTTAGAAGGAGTGTCGATCGACACCACTGCCTTTGGTGTTCCTCGTCAATGATGCGCGTAGACGGGCTGATTCTATTTAATGATCGAGTAAAGCCCAAAAGTCACCAAAAATTGTAGAATTTTCCCTGGCTGACTTAATACCTAGTTTTATAGTTTTCTAAGCCATTGTTGTCGGCTATGCTCTCTACACTTTCTTTTATTAAATGTTTTAGGTTTGGAGAGAAGATAAATTCTCCTTCAGAAATTGATTTGAACTCCATTGCTTTTATTATTGATTTATCAATTATTTATTCATATTATGATTTGGGTTTCTGCTTTCATGTATGAGTAATCATCTTGTTAGATTTAGGGATTACATGAGGTTATAGTCAAACTGATAATCGATTAGTATTCCTAGGGTTGTTTATAAATTTCTACACCAGGGTGGCTTATAATAATAGGATCAATAGTAGTTGGAAAGCATGAGAGTGTGACTGATTATTTGAACTTAGAATCATAGGACAATTGAGAGGCACGAGCGTGCAATCAATTAACGGAACCGGTACTTTACTGGATTAGATACCTAGGCATATACGAGAACTGGTCTAGGGTTTAGTTGAATATTATTGGCCTGTAAGTTAATGTTTGTGTAAAGAAATTTCAATCGACACTCAACCATTTGTATAGATCGACACTCTTCCCTAATTCAGATACGAGAGTTGGAATCACACGATTTATACATCTGATTGGTAACTGCATACATGAGTTGGATTACTTTCTTATTGAATTTGAGTTCTAGAATTGAATCTAATTAAACCCTTAGAATCCTTGATATGTTCTTGAATCTCTTTTTTTGATAAATCCCTAGATCTAGTACTTCTTCTTTATCGTTTACATCTGTTCTATTTATTTATTGTTTTATTACTATTTTTATATTGTTTGCCTACCTTGATGTGAAACTCAAGTTATTGTGTGAAATATACAGTCTCAGTTGATTCGATCATCAATTACTATATCGAACCTCTTATTTGAGAGAGTAGATTAAAGGTTAATATGAGCATATCCAATTTGGCGCCGTTGCCGGGGACTATGATCACAATTTGACTAGGTGTAGGATTTCGTCTAGGTTTTTCTTTTAATCTTACTGATTTTTATTTTCTTGTGTCCCAGGTACATGCATCTGGGTACCAGAAGCAACAAGCGAAAATATCTATTGGTCTTCTCAAACCAGGAGCTAGCTGAGTTAGAACGTACGATCCATAAGACTAAAAGGTCAGTGTCGAGCGACACCACCTTCCATGCAGCGATTGATACTTCTCTTCTAGGGTCGAGTGACACTCATCTGATAGAATCGATCGACCCTGCACGTAGCGAGACAAAGATGGCTGCAAGAGCCGTGTTGATTAAGGATGATAATGGAGACCTTCATGAACCCGAGGGTCGTTTGTGTAATGCAGCAGGTCAGAGATAGATGTACAGGGACTGTAATCCCTGAGCCATTTGTTGCTACTAATAATGATAAAGTCCTTCGACGGAGAACGGTAGCCGAATGGATCATGCCTAGTCAGTTCTATTCCAACAGTTCTGCAATTTGACCTCTAGATATCCAGGGGGCTTGACGACCAGATAAGATCTGCATACTTCTCTCATTGGGTCAGCACCCTTTTGATGGCCTTCCTCACAAAGATCCCATATACCATATTGAAACAGTAGAAGATTTTGTGTCTGGAATCCAAGAGAATGAAGGAACCAAAGACAACATATCCTTTGCAAGCTGTTGAAATATTATCTTTATGGCAATGCAGTTGATTCGCTGAACTCCTACCACCAGGATCCCTCACTACCTAGAATGATGTCTAGTCAAGGTTTCTGACTTATTTTTGGTACAAGGTCCGAAGAGATGAAGAATAAATTTTGGACATTCTCTCAGGGACCTACTGAAGGATTCATAAACTCTTTGGACTGATTTAGGAAATAACAGCGGGATTGTTCACATCATGGTTTCACCGAGGTTCACTTTTGAAAATCTTGTTCAGGGGTATTCATTTGCGTTATATATTGATGCTGGATGGTGCAAGCGAAGGAAATATCAAGGCGAATAATCCAGAAGAATCTAAGAGATTGATTGAAAAATTGGTATCTAACAACAATAGCAATAATATATATATGCACATGATGAAATCGGCTATAGTGGTTGGTAAAAAGATCATTGAGTTCATATCCGAAAGTGGTTTTGTACATGAAGTCTCAATAGTGTAACACGGTGCAGAGGAGGATGAGAATCACATCAATTAAACAAGTTTTCAGGGCCATATTAGATTGTGCAATCGATGATGGAACGAGTCCTGGAGATTCAGCAGAAGATGATTGCATACTTAAATCTGAGGATGGATTTTTTTACAAAGAGCTGAATGTAAAATTTGGAGCCTTGGATGCCCATGTCATGATGCTAGACACCCATGCTTTTCAGACTGCAGAAGCTGTGAATAAGCAAGAATATCTGGCTGAAGGGAAGGATGAGGAAAGCGAGAGCCATCATGTTGATGTCATCAGCTTAGCATCGATCAACACCCCTTGAAGAGTCTGTAGGTTACAGTGAGACGGTGAGAATCTAGCGACATTAAGAATTTGCCGATCGACACCCGTTTCCCCCTATGCTATAGCGTATTAAGACGGCAAGTGTCGATCTATAGACTATTCTTATCGGTCAACACGTCTCTGAAAACACATCATCACCAGAAATCTCATTTGTCGAGAGCGTCGAACGACACACACCCATGAGCGTCGATCGAAACCATATGGACGAACATGAAACTGTCATGGATCAGTACACAACCAAAAAAAGGATTCCAATTGGGAAGATAATGAAATCTAGGAAGCACTATGTTCCCAAACACCTCAGGACAGAAGCTAACAAAGCTGAACATGATGGATTTCACAATGGATTAAGAGGGTTTCTAAAATATGTTTTTCGAGGATGCCTTTCATCAGTACAGACTGGGTAATTTCTCCAGAGATAGTAGAGAGACAGATAAAGACATTGTGCTGCTGTTAAAAAAGGTTACCCGTAAACCTAAGAAGACACTGAAAAGGAACAAGATCATTGGAAGTTTTTATTCCCTGCTCTATACATGACTCCGGTTTCCCATACGCCCTCTGCGATACTGGGTCTGCGGTACGCATATGGCCAAAGACACTGATGAACTGTAAGGATTAAAGGTGTAACCTTCTCAAGATAGTTTCACCTTCGTGGATAACTCCAAAGCAAACTCAGCCAGCAAGATCAAGAATGTTAAAGTAGAGATAGGGGATCAACTGTGCCTGTGGAATTTCATGTCTTGGAGATCAAATCAGGTTGGAAATCTTCTCTTCTTTCGGGAAGAGCGTTCATGGCTAGAGTGGGGAAGCTTGTCATCTAAAGAAGAATAAGATGCGTCTTACTAGTTTTGACGAAACTGTCTTATACGACCATGTGGAGAAGAACACACGCGAGGAGTTTATTTCATGCATAGAGCTGTCTGAAGATCCATCACCTACAGCTGATTAAATTGCGAGACTGAACAACCAGCATCAGTGTCGATCAACACTCAGCCATCATCATTGATCGACGCCCTCCAAATTTCAGAACAGACCGAGTCTGAAACGCCGATGTTTGGGGGAAGGGCAAGGAAGAAGAAAATAAAAAGAAGGCAGATGCAGATTTCTTGTAACTAGTTACTTTGCTATGTCATGAGGGAATTCTTGATTATAGAGTTCACTGCATAGGAGGTCTACAGCCTTTTACTAAGTGGAGAGTGCTAGGTGATCAGAAAGCTGAGAAACAGAGAAGAAGCTTCTGCAAAAACTTTTGTCAACAGCATAAACAAAATGTGGAAGAGATACACATACAAATGTTTTGGAGAAAATTATCATTCTCATCCAGACTAAATTAGATCTCTAGAAGTCAAGGTAATTACTGAAAATAAGCATCGAGTGGGAGGAAACTCATTGTTTGGTAAGTTGTAATTTTCATTTTGTACTAATTTTCGGATTTCTTTTATTTCGGATAAAAAAGATCCGAGGAGGATGAGTTGATATACCAGTATCCACCAACAAACACATGCCGGTGTCGGTCGAGACCACTTCACACGAGCATAGCGCGACACCTGTTCAATGACAATCGACACTCATCAAAGACAGCATGTATAACTACTTTTCCTTGTTAATTTTTTACTTATGTTTTGTTTCTTTACCAGCCTCAAACTGTATAACACTAGGGACAATGTTGTTTAAGTCTGGGGGAAGTAGTTACTGATATTTTGTTTTATTTTGAGTTTTTTTTAATAATTTTTATAGAGTTAATATGGCGATAGTGAAATTTTCAATTTTTACTTATTATCTAAACACTCTCAGCAACATTCTTAGATTTACTGATTGCAAAGTGTACTGGAAAGAAATACGAAAGTGGATCACCAGCCAGTAACATCCAAGCTTTCTGAGAAAGTTAAAAGGAACCAATCTGACCTCCAACCTAATCAACTTAATTTGCTTGTCTTGAAGATTGGTATAAACTAGATCGGATTCCTTCTGCAAGCCTTGAAGGTAAAGTATGTGTGTTTTTGTTCCCTTCTCTCTCTCTCTCTTGACATCTAGAAAAGAAAAGATTGAGATCATTTCTAAAAAGTGTAGAGGGGTAGGAAAATTTCCTCTGACCGCATTGTTCTAATTCATAAAGGAATGATTACACATTGTTGAAAGCGAGGGGTAGTAAAATTTGCTATGACCCTATTATTCGCCTACAATTTGTCAAAAGAAAGAAAAAAAAGATGAACCAAATGGACTGCATTAACGCCATTGATTCATTGGATTAATTAAAAAAGAAAGAGAAAAAGATTCAGAGTGGAATTTACCCCTTTTAGCCCATGGTATAAGTCCTTTATGGAGTCTATGATAGGTGTTTGGAGTCTGTGTTAGAGTGCTTTCAGGATCATGTACGTTTTTGTGGAACTTTGGAGATTCTGAAGTTTTTTAATATGCAGTACTGTGCACACCCATCAGAAGGTTAGTTTTCCAATGCCACTGGTTTGAGGTCCATCTGATAATTAGATCTAAAGTTATGACCGCTTCACTGAAGAGTGGTCTTACGGCCTTGTGGGAGGAAGCTGTTGAGATTTAGAAAGATTTTTGATCGACAAGACTAACTTGGTGTCGCGCGACACTGATTCACATAGACGGGACGAGTCTATTTTAAGACCGTCTAAGGCCCATAAGTCACCACAAATTGTAGAATTGCCCCCGGTCGACTTGACACCTAGTTTTATAGTTTTCTAAGCCATTGTTGACGGCTACGCTTTCTACACCATCGTTTATTCATTGTTTTAGGGTTAGAGAGAAGATAAATATTCCTTCAGATATTGGTTGGAACTCCTATTGTTTTGTATTGATTTATCTATCATTTATCCAGACTATGATTGTATTACTGCTTTCATGTCTGAGTAATCTTCTTGTTAGATTTAGGGATTTCATGAGCTTAATGTCAAACTAATAATCGATTAGGATTCCTAGGCTTCTTAATAGATTTCTACACCAGGGTGGCTTGTAATATTATGATCTAGAGTAGTTGGAAAAGCACGAGAGTGTGACTGTTTCTTTGAACCTAGAATAACAGAACAATTGAGAGGCATGAGAGTGCAATAAATTACCGGAACCCGAACTCCGCTGGATTAGATACCTGGACGCATATGAAGTTGGTCTATGGTTTAGTTGAACATTATAGACCTGTATGTTAACGCTTTTCTAATGAAGTGTCGATCGACAGTCAACCATAGGTATCGATCCACACTCTTCGTGAATTCGCATACAAGAGTTGGAATCACATGATTTAGTCGTCTGATTAGTAATTGCATGCGAAAGCTCGATTACTTTCTTATTGAATTCAGGTTCAAAAATTGAATCTAATTAAACCCTTAGCATCCCTGATTTGTATTTTGAACCTCTTGATTGATAAATGCATAGATCTAGCACTTCTTCCTTATAGTTTATAACCGTTATATCTATTTACTGCATTGTTACTGTTTTTATATTGTGTGCCTAGCTTGATCCAAAACTCAAGTCTATTGTGCGAAAGATAGTAGCAACATAGCCAAACAAACAAAAATATTGCCCCGTCTAGACAGCATGTACAAACATTGGAATAATAATACAAGATGTGGGCCTTTTTGACTTAACGAAACAAATTTCATATAAAATTCAAATTGTACGAGACATATTAATACACAAAAGCACTGCTCCAAATTTCCGTTGAAGAAAACGAGTCACGGAAAAACATCAAAAATATTTGTGACAAAGCAAAATCGAGAACACAAGTAGCAGCGAGCACAACAAAGGGAACACTTTCTCCCTATTCGTTGACTAGGTCTACCACTGGCTGACCGATTCGTTCCAATCAAGGAACGAATATTTCATCAGTATTCTTCTCAGAAACGTAGAAAAATGTTTCCCGCTAAGATTATAACAAAATAACCTTCGGAAAACTTCATGAGTGACTCGAAGAAACTTTCACTAGAAATCGAAATTAAAGCAACAACTTTTCTCGTAAAATCTGCGGAAACATCTCTACTTTGACGTCTCCAGACAAAACTCCGCTTCATAGTCTTCATAAAACCGATCACCCACTACTTTCGCATAGCTAAAATATTTTATACTGAACATCGTCCGGGAAAAATATCAATACCATACAAATGATTTTGCAATACGAAAACAAAAATGGGGAGAACCTAATCCTTGCTCGCAACATCATGAGTACTCAGCGAGCAGTATGCTCCATTTTCTTATATGGGAAGCCATTCTTGTATGACTTGCACGAAACATCCCTCGTACAGTCAGACCGAGTTATACGAAAAAACTTTCAAAAATCAACGCAACAGGTTTAACGAACAAGTGTTTTAAATAATTTTCAGAAAGCAAAAACCAGAGAAATATTTCGTCTTTCGACAACAGCTCTAAACTTTCTCTCTATACACTACAATCTAAACCAAAAAACTGGTCTCGTACATCCCAAGGCAACGAACCAGATATGACATTCCAAAACATGTCCTCTCGTTTATATTTCCCTGTTTATGAGACTTTACGAGCAAAAATAATTCCAATATTTTAATCTTACACAACGACAAGTATCACGATCTTCTGAGCGTGAAAATGAAATGACAACTCATACCCTTTCTCTCTATCTCTGCGTATAGTGGCTCTATGCGTTTTTAAAAAGTGATAAACTATATCTTTATATATCCAAAACAAACAACCTATAAGGCTAATCTCGAGGACAACAAAGGTCCAATATAATGTTCCATTGGTCGTAACATGCTCGAAAATCTCTACACGTTACATAACTAGGCCGTAAAGGTCCCACAGAAAAACAAGTGGTAAGATTCTTAACGCCAAAAAAAACTACGAAAGGCTTGATCCCTTCAAAAGGGGTATGTATTCAGCCTTCATAAGTCGCATCCTCAATCTAAAAACATTTTGTTTTATACGAAAAAAGAATGAACAAACTACTTCAACTTTTGCAAATAAACTGGTTTCGCCTACGGACCTTTTATCCATTGACACCACCTAACAGGCCTATCACTAACCTCGCAATAATTACACATAAAATCTTACGAGCTAGGAGGCTAAATATTGGGGTCAAAATTGTTCATGGCAAAATGAACAGATATAATCCTCCAAGAAACTGTATTGCATAAGCCAGACCTATTTGCATAAGGATAGAAGAAAAAACTTCCTATATTTCATCGCGGACAGAAATAATTTTTTTTTATCCAATCATGAAGTGATCAGAAAAACATTCTTACATGATATAGCCTATTTATTACCAGTTTCATGCCATGTCATAGGCTCTATTTAGGGTCTATTATGTGTGTCTAGGTTATGTATTAAGGTCTTTACAGGTCCAGGTAAGTTTTGGAGGTATATGGAGATACTTGGAGCTTTTGGAGCATTTATAGGAGAATAATCCGTAGCTAATCATTGATAGAATCGAAGTACAAGATTGCCGTCGATCGACAACACTACCTTGGCATCGACCAATGTTACGAGACCAAGGTCGATAGATGTGTCATACTTGACATCTATCGATGACCAATTCGCAGACAACCAAAAGATTACAAGATTACCCTGGACGAGTTTTGACCTAGATTTTATGGTTTTATTTTTATACTCTTATGAATTACAAAATGGAGCAGAGAAGACAAAAGAGAGAGAGAGAGAAGAGAGAGAGAGAGTAATCTTCTAAATTATAACAGATATTTAGAGTTTAGAGTTGAAACACATTGCTACATCTATTGGAGAGAAAGATCTGATCATTATTACAGAGAAGATCTTGAACTCCTTATTTTTTTACTCAGTTTATTTTATGCAATTTATTCAGATTTATTCATGTTCTTTATTGATATGTCTGAGTAGTTCTCTATTAGATTTAGGGTTATTCAATGGTACTAGTGTATTGCTTATTTTATAGAAATTGTCGGGGTAATCTTCTTGGTTCTTTGTTTAGGTTGCTCTTAATGCTAAGTTGAATTTGATCACCTCAATCTTAGAAATTAGGGTTCTACAGCGCAAGCGAGAGCCTGGATATAAACCTTGAATCTATCTTAAACAATCTAAGTAACTAGTAACAAACGAGAGTTGAATTAGAAATTTAGAAGAACCCACCAAACCTAAGAAACCAATATTGTTTAGAATGAGCATCGATCGATGCCATCTTATTGTCGTCGATCGACGCTCAGTCGAGATGCGCGAGAGAGATCTCTTAAACTTTAAGGTTTGAATTCAGAACGATGCTTAATAAAACCCTAGCAATCTATTAGTCTGCCTTATCTAAATCTACCTGAGAAATTTACCCTAAGTCTAATCTCTTAATTTAATCCTCACAAACCAAATCAATGTTAAAATAGATTTCATTGTTATTGTTATAATTCATCTAGCTTTAATTCGATGAAACTAAGTCTATTGTGCAATCCTAGAGTCTTTGTGGATTCGACCCCAAAGTACTACACTGAACCTCTTAATTAAGAGAGTAAAGTGGGAATACAGGGTTAATTTGAAAGTGAAATAAACCCCACATCAAATTGGCGCCGTTGCCGGGGACTCTTTCTTATTGCCATTAGATTTCGTTTAGAATATTTTCTAGATTTTTACTTTACTGTTTATTAAATTATTCTTTCCCTAAACCTTATGAAACATGTACTTAAAGGATAGAATATGGATTCTAGACAAGAACCATTGATCGACGGAGAATATCTCGACTCGATCGACGTTAGTCCACTGCTGTCAAGCGACACTCTTCCATTGCCATTGATCGATACCGATCACCCGAAAGCAGGTAAGTACGCATTTACTGATTCTGATAATAAGAAATTAGTCTTGATATAGAAAAAATGAACAATAAAAGCAATGAAGCAAGCCAACTAATTAAATTATCAAGGAGCTGCGATCCCCAATCAAATCACTAAATCTCTAAAGAATGAATTGCCAATGCTCGAATACTTAAATCCCAGCAGAAACTATTCCAATAGGTCCGCGATTCGATTATCCGATTACCATGCTGGAAAATCTGAGCTTGATATCGACTCCTAATTATGGCGCGCAAAATAAGTTCAATGGTTTTCCCACTGAACACCTGAACGATCACATTCAAATTGACCCTTAATTCCCACTTACTCTCTCAATTAAGAGGTTTGGTGTAGTACTTAAGGATCGAATCAACAGAGACTCTAAGATTGCACAATAAACTTATTCTTTTCAAATTAAAGCTAGATGAATTATAACAATAACAATAAAGCGATTTTAGGATTGATTTTGTTGGTGAGGATTAAATTAAGAGATTTGACTTAGGAGAAATTCTCAGGTAGATTTAGATAATGCATACTAATAGATGCATAGGGTAAACCTTAGGTTTTAGGAGATCACTCGTGCGCATCTTCGGTTGAGCGTCGATCGATGGCAATAAGATGGCGTTGATCGATGGCTCATTCTAAATAATACTGGTCTCGCGGTTGATAGATTCTCTTAAACTTGTAATTAACTCTTGTTGTTACTAGTTATTTAGATTGTTTAAGATAAATTCCATGTTATAACCAAGCTCTCGCTTGCACTATAGAACCCAAATTTCTAAGGGTGAGGTGATCAAATTTCCACTTTAGCATTAAGAGAAAACTTAAACAAACAACCAAAGAAGATTACCCTAACAATTTCTATTAAAATCAGAAAGAAATTGCTACCATTGAATAACCCTAAATCTAATAGAGAACAACTCAGACATAGCAATAAAGAACATGAACAAACTCTGAATAAACTGCATAGAATAAGCTGAGTAGAAAGATAAGGAGTTCAAGATCTTCTCTACAATGATGATCAGATCTTTCTCTCCAATAAATGTAGTGAATGTTTTCCAACTAAAACTCTCTCTTAGATCTTCTAACTGTTCAGCTCTCCTCTTTTCTCTGTAGTAAATAGAGTATAAATATAAACTCTAAAATCTAGGTCAAAAACTCAATCCACTGGTATCTAGTCAATCATTTGGCTGTCTACTAATTGGTCATCGATCGATGTCAGATATGCAACATCGATCGAACTTGGTCATGTAACATCGGTCGATGCCGAGATAGTGTTGTCAATCGATGACAGTCTTCTACTTCGAATCTCACAATGATCAGCTACGGATTATTCTCCCTTAAATGCTCCAAAAGCTCCAAACCTCCATATATCTCCAAAACATGTCTGGACCTGTAAAAAACCTTAAAACACAGCCTAAACACACAAAATAGACCCTAGATAGAGCCTATAACATGGCCTAAACTGGTAATAAATAGGGTATATCAACTCCCCTATACTTAACCTTTTGCTTCGTCCTCAAGCAAACCAAGCCTACAAAAGAAGCTTTGAAAACCGAAAGACTCACATAATATCTAAGAATAAATGTCACCTTACTCTATTGCAGCCACATCCTATCAAGTCAATCACAGAGAAACTTTATATACTCATATCCTAGTATAGCAACAAATTCCATTCTACCAACAACTTAGCGAATAGTAGTCTGACTTGCCTCTCTACCTGATTTCATTTCTTTGGCATAAAATAAAAGTGCAGACTTTACCTTGGGAGTATCGATCAAAGGATATATGGACTCTTACCTCTGCAAGTATATGAACACACATGTAGCCTTCTCTGATTCCTTTCCTCTCTCTCTTCTCACTTCCTTCTTAGTCAATGTCTCCCTTCTTTTGAGGGTATCTTTTGATGTTTTTCAATTGACTAAGATATTGGATAGGCTTCCATGAATCAAGCCCTAATGGTTTTTTCCACTAGATCCTGTTCATTTCTTTTTGACCTTTATCTCTTTCTAGGATCATATGAATCAAGCTTTAATGGTTGTAGCCACCAAATCATGTTCGTCTTTTTTTTTTTTAATCTGAAGGGGAGAGAGAGGGAATAAGAAGGGTACAATCTTTTACCTTCCAGACTTGCAGAAAGAATCCGGTCTAGTGTATTACCAAATACCAAAGCAAGAAAATAATTTCAGGATTAGTGTTGGAAATCATAAATTTGGTTCCTTCAGAACTTTCGAAGCAAGTGAGATATAGTGGCAAGATGATCCACTTTGGTATTCTCTAGTAATCTCTGCAAATAACCTTTCTAAGAATGGTGCTACAATTGTGGTTAGTAAATAATAAATTTTGATTATAGTCCTCTTCTTGAGTCGATAAGAACTTTTGAAAAACTTATATATAGATAGTAAATAAAACTCAAAAAAAATAAAATAGGCATTAGCGGAACCTCCCCAGACTTAAATTACACTGTACCAACTCTGTTAGGAGTATTGATCGATGGTAGTAGATGAGCATCAACCGATGGTGAATGATTGTATCGATCGATGGGTATTCGAATTATCGGGTAAACCTTCATAAATAGAATAAATATGATATGAGTAATATTATATATAATGTTAAAGAACACAGTACCGCTATGTTATTTCGTCATCGATCGATGCCAGTTAGCGGCGGGCGATCGATGCGTAGGCGTGCATACTGAATCGTTTTGTCCACTCTCCATTCTGATCATCTCTCTTTTAGGGTTAGCTCTGTTAGACACTCCAGCACACGTAGAATAAAAATCCAAATAGAAATAAATAGTTAGTTTAAATCCACATGCAAAAGAAAAAGAAATATGAGTATAAGTCTGAAAGGGAAATGAAATGAAGATAAAGGCGTATCAAAAAGACGACTCCTCGCGTCGAATGTATCCTGGTCATGCTGCTACTGCTGTGGTGCTGGTGTTGATCTGGCTCGGGTCCTAGAACGGCGGAAACACTGACACCGTGACATCGTCTCTACCCTGGCCCATATCGCTCGATCAGCGCGTCCACCACGGACTCTCTGGAGAAGCACCGTTGTCCGTGTATGGGGATCTATGGAATCTCAGGGAAGGCTGGGTGAGGTGGAGGTGGTTTGCTGGCTGCGTCCGCTGTGGCTGCTGCGACCAGGTTTGCTGGGGGCAGAAACGCTCCTCTAGCGGTCATCTGCATATGAATCAAGCGAAGCCACATATCAGAACTCGATGTCGATGATTAAAATATCAATCGTCCGATGCGAGTGGTACCGCACGGCATGGTCATTGATCGGGCAGAACCTAACGGCCATCGATCGAAGACGACTCATGGGCATCGATCGATGAGTGTATCGCGGACTCAGTGTTCATGAAATCAAAAATAATCAATCCAAGTCGTGCAAATCATGTGTAAAGATGTTAGATAGTCCCTAATATAGCCATTCCAGCATCCTAAATCGTCCTACATTCCGAGTTAAACCACAAAAAGATTCAATTTTTCTTCAAACCCTACAAGTTCCCTAAACTAAAGAGTTTGGAGAACATACCTTGATGATTGAGTGATTTAAAGAGCCTAAACAAGTGGAGAGTTGTAGAAATCGAGTGATGTAGACTAAGAAATAAGCAAATCTGGTCGAGATTTGGAAGAGAAAAACTCGTCGTGTAATTTGGCGGTTATGGAGAAGAAGTGTTTTATGAATCCGGGCCGTGTTGAGTTTACCTACTCGACACACGACCATCAATCGACGTCCTATATGGGCATCGATCGATGCTCTATTCGGTGACTCCATATTCGCTTAAAAACTTCGAATTTGCAGACATAATATATAATTATTAAATATTTGTTGTTAATTATTTAATTATTGCTGAATATGTATAGAGTTCTTGTTTTGTTTTATGTTTTTATTATAAGTTTGTATATTATATAGTATATATATATAGATATAATATATATATATAGTTTCATTATTAAATAGTAGTGGGTGCTTTCCGCACTCAGCGCTTGTTTAAAGTAGTCTAACTGACGTGGAAATGGTCCTATCATCTCAGGATTAGGCACTTCTAGACGTGTGGTCTGAGTATGCGGAATTTAATCTCTAAGCTCAATAATGATTCACTCGTTGCCCATTTACCCATGAAAATCTTCTCCTTAGGATTAAATAGGACAAATGCCCCGTAAGTCGTAACTTCTTTGATGGTGAAGGGTCCAGACCAACGAGAACGTAGTATTCTAGGAAATAGAGTTAATCGAGAGTTGTACGGAGTACTTGAATCGTTTGGTTCAAAATGCCGTGAAATCATTTCTTCTATCCTGGTAGGCTTTCGTTTCTCTGCTTGTACAGTTTCGAGTTCTCGTAAACGCGATATCTGATTTTGTCGAGGCTCATTTACCTGAATTAATCTCTTTCTGCTGTGGATTTAGCATCAAATTTTGATCTTTTTATGGCCCATTCGGCTTTATGCGCTAGCTCTACAGCGAATGGCAGGATTTTCCATAGATTAAGTGGAATGGGGGTAGTCCTTATGGTGTTTAACGCTGTTTCGGTATGGCCCAAATGCATCATCTAACTTTCAAAGGAACAAATCTTTACGGGGAACGCTGATCGGTCTCTACCCGGTCTAGAAGGACGAGACGTTCTTGAAAACGCAGTACTGCTCTTAGTGGGTACTGCTAAGAAGTCGCGATAATTCACACTTAATGTTGGTGGTGCAGTCGTTGCTCTGTTGACCCTAATCCGGATGACATATCTAACATCACAAGCAACCTCGTACAGCAATGCTGAACTGTGAGAGAATGTCACAAGTGAATAGCCAAAACGTGAGTACGAGACAGAAGAGGGCAGGTTATATGTTGTGAATGAGACCGAATAGCAAATGATTGGAAAACTAGCTGTGAGCTGAAACTGTAGTGTCCAGCATTAAAGTTATTAGGTTGAAATGCTAACACAAATCTCATGCCTTGGACGTATACTAACATAACGAATGTGGCAACAAGGTTCAGAGCCGAACCAGCTGAGGACAAGAGGCAAGGGTTCGGACTTGATCTTTTCGAACATATGTGTGTGTGTAATCCCTTAAACCTGAGAAAACTCTTATAGAAGAATGATAGAGTAAGGATGCTATGGTGATGGTTCTATGAAAACTCTAACATCCTTTTAAAAACCACGAAAACACTAGGTGTTTGGTAAATAAGTACCAAATAACCTTTCATGACCACTTGTTCACCTTTTGGTGTATACTATGTATATACGGATATCCAGCGAAGTATTAAGCAAGTTCCAAAAAAGACCTTACTAATGTAAATACTGAAAGTTAGTACTAAGACTTCGAAATGCGGTTACGTAAGTTTGTCGTAACATTCACACACTGATCCGCTGTGTTAGCTCATGAAAGGCGACGGCTCCGGTTGTGGAGTAAATTAGTTTTGTTTCTGTATAAATCGGTTCTTTCTTAACAGGCTCAATCTCCAACTGATTACATACTACCACAATCACAGAATCTAGAAATTTCTCAAAAGCCAAATCCTCGGGAACGGAAGACCCCCATTTCACATACGGAGGTTAACACGATGAGCAGAGTGTCAACCGAGTAGTATGAATCTTATTAACTTTTATCTTACAACGCAGGAGGACTACTTTAAGGAAGGCAAGACGGACAGAAATGCACCAGGAGTTACTGGTTCTGAGTGTAATAAGACCAGATCTGTAGCCAAATCATACCTGTCTACATAAAGAATTGTACTGGAATAAAAACAGGGCTCAGTAAACCGACGAGCTCTTGGAGACTCCATTTGGGGGTGATCAGTGAGTTTCAGCTTCCATGGAAATAATTGGCAGCAAGGATTGTCTAGTCTAGTATAACTAAACAGTGAATACTAAAACCTCTGACATTTTAGGCTACGAGTGCTTGGCATCGAGGGCTATTAAAAACACCCTTCAACGCGAGGGCTAAAGCAGCTGGCGAAGAGGCTCCCTTTTGTGGAGGACTGGCCTCCTAGTTTTGTGTCCATTATGCGAAAAAGCTTTCGTGCTTTATCGTCCAGGCCATAGAGTTCACTTGCCCAGTCCACTGAAGGATCTATATTAATCACACTCCATCATCCATATTGTCGACGAATTGTCAAATTGTAGTGACATCGTCGGTAACCTTGGTGATAGAGTAATATCCATTTGAGTAGCCACAACCCAAAAGCAAGTACAGTCATGTTCAACATCTTTGCAAATTGTATATCGTACCTGCGAGTTAGATTGAAAGACTGATGGTATGCAGAGAGTGTCTTGAAGAAACAAAAACACCTTCTTAGGGTCGAACAGAAATTTATTGCCGTGTGATATGCTCAAAGATTTAGCTTTTCTAAATTTGTAGAAGTCAAAAGCTTTTTGAAAAAAAAGATTCTTTTGAAAAAAGTTGTTGAAGGGTTACTTAGGCATAGAGAAACCTGAGACGAACACCATGTGAGGAGCGTAAATATTAGTTCAGCCCAGCTGACAATTTCCCTCGAATTACCATAACCTTTGTGGATACACATGTGTGTGAATCACCAGTAGGTCCTTCCTGTTTAGCTGTAAACACAAAATCTGGAGATAGCTTAGCAGGTTGGAACGTCCGCTGAGTAGGGAGAGCGACCAACACATGAATCAACAGCAGCGCTAGTATGAGACACTAATGAACTGAAGCTCATGCGCGAATCCCAGGTAAGTTTGAGAGGAAGAGAAATTGAGTTTAAAGTTGGATGTTTACAGCGTCAGTCAGGTAAGGAATAACGAATTAGCACGCGTTATAAAGGGTCTCTGTTAATATATTAACGCACTATGACTTTGCTTCATGTTAGAAAATTTAGAACACAATTGTAAGCTGCATCCGACTGCCACATTTTCAAATCCTTATTTGCCCAATGTAAGTCGGCTGTGCTACCATCCTGCAAAAGAGTAGGTCATTAGCCGCCCAACTTGTGGAGATTATCAAACACAAGGCCCATTGCAGGAATGCTAAGGTCATGATAGTGGGTTATGAGCTTACTAAAAAACCATATCGGAGATGTGCTCCAGCTAACGGATGGCTGAATTCCTTATAAAGCATGAATTCATGTCGACCTTACAAGAAGCCGGCGGTTTCGCCTTCTAAGCAATGTTACTGGTCCAACTTTAGTTATTACAAGATTTGGGTGAGTAAGTGGTATTACCTAAGATAGTTCAATACTTGTCGAGTCTGTAAAAACCTAGTAGAGTAGGCGAATAATGCTTAATTAAATTGTTACAACAACAAAACACAACCCCACACCAAAACATCAATACGACCAGAAAGTACGCAAAAAAGTTATTACCGATATCCACTCCTGTTATGACCGTACTTGTGAGAACAAAGTCCTTCAGCCGTTGTAAGCTAATATGATAACGTCTTAACAAAGGCGAAACAACGTATCCACACACCGAGCAGGTCCTTTGATCGTTACATCGCGAATGAGTTAGAGTGTTGTTTCATCAATTCCATCCTAATTGAATAAATACGTATGCAAACCCGAAGACCTCCTTTCTGCGTCTAAGTGTGTTTAGGTAACTTCTCAGTGTCATCGAAAAGTTATCTGTGGGTGAGCATTCTCTATCTTGAATGCGTTGAAGGTGAGACAGCAATTTATGAATCTTTGGTGATGAAAAGTATCTGCTCCTTCTGTGGGTGCTATGGCTGCCAAGTAGGCGGTTAACTCGATCAGATGAAATGATATCGCAACTAAACTGGACTACTCCCCGGCGTTGAGGCGGCTGCTTGTTGGAGTGCGCTAAGAAGCTGGTGACTTGTTAGATACCTGAAGGTAACCGAGATGTTTGAACGGCGCTCCTGTGTTGGTAGAGGAGCTCTTTGACTCGCGAAGTAAAGCTTTATATAGATGAATAGATAAGGTAAACATACTCGTATTGTGGTGTAAAAGAAACATCAAGCATTAAGATCATTCAAAGAACACCTATTTGAGAGAGAATGAGAAACTTTTAACATATAGAAGACCAAGGTAAGACAAAAGTTAAGCGTTTTACAAGAATTAGACATGTTGGGTTGTGGGCCTGCTGATTATCACCTGAGGCTGATGATCAAACAGTTACCCATTTCAAGACCAGTAAATATTAAAAAACAGAAGGCACTTGTGTTTCTAGCAAGGGCAGACCAACAGCAATATGTAATTCATATCGTTGGACAATTGAGGTAGCCACAAAAGGATCAGGACTTAAGGAACTTAGAGACGGCGACCGCCTACATGGAAAGGTAAGTCTCGGCGACGCACCCGTGGCGGTGCTAGTCCCTGAATTATATAACGTCTGCAGTAATAAGAGATGAAAATGCTAGTAAACAAGAGAAAGAAGAGCATTAGGATTAGAAGAAGGCATATAGGAGCCAAGGAGAGTAAAAGAAGAAAGAAATACGAAACCAGAGAGGTTCAGAAGCAAAACAAAAAATAAAAAATACAAAGTCTTCGCATACCTGAATCGTTTTCTAATGGATTTTAGTCCCGTATACTCATGATCATTTTTGAAATGACAAGAGTACCCTTGAGTCCATAATGACTGTCAATTTTTATTACGCTCCGTTTCCCAGAAACGCGTTTTTAATGTATGTTTTAGGCATGGTTTAACCAACAAATTCATTTCCTTTTTTATTGGAATGAGTAGAATCAAGCTTTACTAAGAGTGTTATTTTTTTAAAATTAAAGAAATAGAATTTAAGAATAGCGGTGTACTACAATAAAAAATAGTTCAAAAAGTACTAGTGCTTATTCATGCCAAGAAAAATAGACTAAAAAATAAAGTTAAAAATTAAAAGAACCATGGTTCACCGTCGTCAGTGAACGTGAGATCTGAGGTGTACCATCAAATCCAACTAGTCATCGCGACCTAGGATACTTTTTACAGGAAGTATATTAGGGGGTCCTATAGAATGCTCAAGGGTTGCAAAGAATGCGGATAAAGCTCCAACGTTGTTGAATTATTATCTTTCCTTCTTTTCAGGTGAACTTGAGGGCGGCGAAAAGTGACTGTTACAACGGCTCTAACAAGAACCCTAATTTGTGGGCTGCTTTATTTTTAATTTTTTGTTCGGTACATTTAAAATATATCCCAGAGAAGAGTTAAAACCATAATAATAAGAAACCTGTATCCATTAAGGAAAGTCCTAAAACGAACCACTCAAACGTGGCATCAAGTAACCTCACGCGGGCGAGTGGGGACACTCAATTGAACACAGCAATTCTGGAGGACTGAAGCGAGTGCGAAGCGAACGCGAGGCCTAAAAATCGGGGGTTGCTTATTTTACAGGCAACTTAAAGCTACCCTCCCGTAACTCTTCAAAATAACGAAATAACCGGCCCATCTCCCGATCTTAATGCAAACGCTGCGAACTTTTCAAGCATCTTAAAAACGGCCCACCAATAATTGAACATCAGTACATGTTCCCGCGTCATTTATTTATTAATGTAAGGAGAGTCAGGAAGCGCACAGTCGTGAGTGGAGTGGTAGGTGCCAAAGGAGAAGTCAAATGATATACACTTCATACTATGTAATCGTTTTTATTTACAACACCTTTCTTTATCCCTTATATGAGAGACACTTTCCCGAAAGGGGACGGAAAAAGTGACGAAGCGTAGGCGCTCACGAGTGTGTTCGTGTTGTCCGGGATTCTTGAATAAATCTAACACGTCTTCAATTATAATTAAATAAGTAGTGGGAAAATAATGACGGTTAGGTTAAAACGTGCGAAAAAAATTGTGTTTTCAAATTTTTGAGTGAAAAATATTCGTAGCATATTCTAATAGTCATTCCTTTTTACATGGTTTTATTAGAAAATTCTAAGAACAATAAGCTGAGAACAAGTGAAACGTGATGTGTAAGAAAGAGACGGTGGTTATTAGGGAGATTTTTTTTAATTAAATAAGACAGCCAAAGCCTTATCTACAAAGCAATGAGATGAAAGCAGACTTTGCTTAAATTGGTTTCTTTTCCATCCTAATTTTTTAATATTCACAATCTTGTTTTTTTATTTTGTTAGAGAAATTTTGCGATGGCTCAAGTTATAGCTGACTGCGGATATCCTAAAACCGGTTGTACGAAGATTAAAGTGGTCACTACTTTAAGGAGATACAGAATTCTTTATTGTTCTTACCGAACAAATAACTTTTTGTATGAATAGTGTAGAGATGGCTAATAAAGGTGATGTGCAATAGGATTAACAAACAAAAACGAAGGTACATTAATCATTTAATCTATGTTGTGACTTGATAAATAAAAAAAATCGGAAATGCGTAGCTTATGAAGGTGTGTTTTGTTGTTACTTTACAAAACCAATATTCATTATGAGTGTGCTTTGTTGACGGGATTCAACAATCGTCTCTTGATTTTATTAAGGGAAATGAAGGTGGTGGGAATGGGCTCAGAGTGTGAAGCAACCCATATGCTGTTTGAACACGTTCATGATGCAGATTTATGAGTTTGAGATAAATAACTTTAATGAAGTTTCCAAAGTCGGAGAAACGGACTCAAATGAATCTGTGTGAGAGTAAATTCTCACTTTCTTACAACAAAAGGAAAAATTGATAATTGTGTTTGAAGGCGTTTTAAATTTGAAGTTTGACTAGCGTGAGAATAATTGGATAATTAAAGATATCGCACCTGCGATAATCGACCGCGTGTGACCACTGCGAATAAATTGCACTCCTCTAAGTGAAATTAAACAAGTGCTGCTCCTGGCTGATATCATAGTAAAAGAGACAGCATAGTACAAAACGTTTATCTATGGCCAACAACAAAGAAAAATGAGAAGTAGGTTATGAACCTAACTGTTGCTTATAGGTAAGGTGCCATAGAAGTTTAAAGAACTAGGAAGAAGATAATTAATCGATGAGATCCTGAATATAATAGCTACTATTCTCTTTACAACTTTACAAGAGACGAAAATACAAGACAGATAAGACTGGCTAGCGTGCACACGGACGGTTTTTTATATAAGGCTCCATAATATGGATCTCGTCTCTCATTTCTAATACGGTTAATACAATGTGTTGGAGAATTTTCGATTTATAAAATTTCGCTGATCTTTGGAGAATAATTTTAAAGGTTATCACTTATTTTATGTATCAAACCATGATCCGTGAATAATAACAGTAAACTTGCGGCATGGTAAAAGCATTGTTGTTAAAATAGAACTAGTAGGAAGAGTAGTAGTTCAACGTTTATTGAAAACTTATCTTTTTGGTTTATCTTTTCTTAGAATATTATCATTTCAACATGGCAATGCATCGGACCCAAAACATTACTTCGAGCAATGTCCACATTTATTTTTGTTTTGGGAATTGAAAAGAGCTTGCACATATTGGCACGCTGGGGACAAAATACCAATTGGCATCTTTTCAGAATTTGCTCAATAGAGAGTAACGTTTTCATTCAAAAAAAAAAAAAGAATAATACTGATATATTGGACTAACTGGCAGTATCTGACCCTAAGCTTAATTCTTGTATCCAGCAATATTCATGAAGTTTCTTGAGTGAGCGGGCGCTCTAACCTAGAAGAAATAAAGCTTTTGAACTGAACACATGTGAAATAATGGATTATGGTCGGATAGCATCAAACTAATAGTTCCAGAAATGTGTAAATTGGACTCAATTCAAACCAAACAGTATTATCATTGGTTTCTCAATGATTTCAAGGCACCCGATTATGTTTGTTTATTACACATAATTTCATGTCCGTCCATTTAACTAATTACTCTCCTCTCTACACAGACTTCTATGTTATCTACTATAAATAACCATAAGCGCCTTATATGATCTAGCTTATAAAGTAATCTATTAATCCAATCAGTAGACCATTATAATTTTTTTTAATTTTCCTATTTATTCTCCTACAACTAACTTTAAGATTATTATTGAGAATAGTTACCTATATGATATCTACATAATTATAACGTAATACTTTTGGCAAAGAATAAAATATCTAAAAAACCCTATTCTATAAGTGTGTACTTCTTTTTACTAATTATTAAGATGTTGTAAGAATGATTTTTTCAAATCTTTTATTTAAATATGGTAAACTATTACACTCTAAATGTAAGTTTTAAATAAATATGTAACTCTGATTAATAATTATATTATGAATGAACTATATTTACAAAACGGAAAAATAAAATTTCCATATTTTCGTACTGATTAAAGGTAATTGTAATACCAATAAAAATTATTCAATTAAACTAATATATAGTTAAATGATAAATATTACACACACACCATTAATATATTTTCTCATGTGTATGAGACGAGATATAATAAAACAGAGGATTAGAATTTGAGTTACCCTTACATAATTGTGACAAACAAATAAATGGTATTATCTTAATATGCGTATATTAGAGATACTATTAGAGTGAGATATTTAAAAATTCCACATCAACAGGGAATTTAGTACTCATTTATAAATGTATAGTAGAGGCAAGTTATATAAGCAATATAATAATATTCTCGGTCATTTCATCTAAAAACCTTATTCACTAAATGTACAGATTTCATCCTGATCTAATATAATAGGCTAAGTACAAAGATCAGAGAACAAAATCCTGTTCTTTAATATAAAAAAAGATACACATGTACAAGAATTATATTGAAATTTGGAGTGTCGTAAAGATGGAACCATATTTGATACCAGACAATTCTATCCGCCAGCTTAATAACCTGATGACAAGAAGAGAGGTGCGTCAAAATCTAACAGATAGACAATTAGATATAATTCATCAATTATATCTCCACCCACCCTAGAGAAAATCGATTAAAAATGCGGGTAAAAATTCTTGTAAGTAAAAAATAAATGTTATTCAATATAATCCTGGGATCAAAGAGTAATTAGATAAGATATCACAACAAGTATACACTAGCTCGGAATCAAACAATGAAAAGCTGTATCTCACATTCAATCCCGAAGTAGTCTATTATAAATTGGTAGAATGATAGTGATCCTAGAAATGGTTTAATCGAATATTGACCCTCTATTATACTATACTTGAACCAGAATGTGGTGACCTACAAAAACCCATTTTCACAATAATTCACTGTATTTATTTTGTCAATTTTAGTAGTGCTATTCTTGATCCCTCATAAGAAGAGTCCATGCCCGTGTAGCACGGTCCAAGAATCTTGTAGGAGTGCGTTGTGAGATCTCAAACTGGGTTGCTGCATGTTGCCACTAGAGCACCCCAAAATTGTGTTAAGTTAATCACAGTTGTGAGTAACTCTTTTTTAAATTGCTTTTGATACAATCAGCGCTGCGCTGTGTTAACTGGTAGTTGCTCCCTCTTGGATAATTTGTCAGCCGTCAATCTCCTTCAAGAAACTAGCTCCCAGTTCATGTATGATGAGTGAGGTCACCTTGTTAATTTTGTTGTCACAATAACACTTACGTATGGTTGTCCCTCTTTATAATTTTCTGCTATCCACCGTGAATCGAGATTGCAAAAAAATGTGGATCTACTATTGTAATTATTAATAATAAATTATTTGTGTCCCAGTGCGGTAATGTGTTTTATCTACCTGTAACAATGTAGGAAATTAACATCCTCCGTATTCATAAGTGTGCTTAGCTTGTAAGAAAGTAAATCTTCGCTTTTTTGGAGAGAAACTGAATTTCAATGCGTAAACCGACGACAATCTCTTTTGACCTTCAAGCCGTGCCAAGGAGAAGAGGTCCGCCCAAGGAGCTATTATATGATATTAGGCATAACTTTCTAAAACAGGCAGCGCGTGCGCGGTATATTATCGGCGACGGGACCGCCTCGTGACGGCCTAGTACGTCGGAGCGTGCTCGAGCAACAAAGATAAGAGTCTTTGATCAAATCTCTATAGTTAATGTATTTGATCACCTTACAATTTTCCGTATCGGAATTTTTTATTTCAGACCACAACAAATATACCTAGTTGCTATATTGGCTAGCATCTATATTAAGTTTCCTTTGAAGTTTACCGACACGAAGGTGATGTTAACATCATTTGTAATCGAGTGTGTAAATGGAACAAGTCCACTCTCAGTAATCACTACATTAAGTGGTAGATTATTTATATAATAGAACCAGAACTCGCATCTAGTTAAGTACTTATAGGGTGTAACTTAATATAGATATACCCTTGTTAATATAAAACTCGTCACAATAATAGTAACAGAACCTCCTCTATAACAATCACAGTTAGACGTTAAGATACATCTATTAAGCAAATACGACCAGCTGATAATAAAGTAATTAATGACTGACGATTGAGATGGATCGATTCAACGCAAGTTTTGGCCAGTCAGGAGTACAAGAGCGTAAATAAAGTGAATAATACGGAAATCATTTTAGTAGCATTTTTTAAGTCGTAAATTTGAGTCACCACAGACGATAAAACACTAATAATAAATCCCTTCTATAATAAGTAGCTGACTAGTAATTATAATTTTGTGAAAGTTTTTATATTTTTGAATTTAATGATCGACTTTTTTAAATTTGAATAATCTATACAACCATTCTATAACTTTAAAATAGTCAGATTAATTAACTATAATATAGGTACCTAAATATATATTTACACTCTTAATAAAAAAATAATTTTGGGTTTTTTTTTTAAAGTTGTTTTAGTAAACAAAAATTGTTTTAGCAACTATTTTCGCTATTCCGGGTACTTACACTCAAAAAAATTCTCAAGCCGTTGTGTAACGAAAAGGAATAAACTTTAAAACTGCGAAATAAATGGATTCTAGAAGTGAATCAACTGCCTGACCCGTTTTTCATAGTGAAAAAAATCGGCACGACAGAGTTCCGCATCTATCTCAGGACATTGTTTCAATGGCCAGTGTATGACAAATAAGGATTTTCCAAGATGAAATAACGTCAAAAACTACCACGTAATGAGATAGCCCTATGTGGCATTCAAATTTGAAGAAAATTAACGCCAATCCGTCAAGTTACTCATCAATAAAACAACATTCCCACGTTGAAACATCTTACGTCTTTACTGCGCCCGTCACCTGTGTACGAAGACAAGACTGCCGTAATGAGACACACCCTGCCGAGGCGGTTTACACTTTTCAAGATCAAACCATTCTAGCAATAGAATAAATTTAAAATCGCAAAAGAAGCCTACTGTTAAAAAAACTCAACATGTCCAAAATTCCCCGCTTTTAATACCGGAAAGTTAGTAAACCCTCAAGAAAAGAAGAAAGCAAACAGACCAACCGACGATGGCAATCTCACGTGGCTCGGGTCTCCGGCGAGTTCTTCCTTGCCCATATCGTATCCTGTGAGAAAGCGCCTAATCGGCAACCCGGCGCGGACTAACGAGGCTGCCTCGTACATTTCTTACCAAGTGCGATGTCTTTAACGAGGATGGACCCCTGAATAAGATACAATCTCCTACCCGCAGGAATAACGGATATGAGATCCTCATACGAGAAGAACTCTATGAACCACCTTTTCTAATGTATGTAAATTTTTATAAACACAGAATCAATCCTACCTTTAATTCTTTAATTTCTAATAGAGAGGCAATATAATACCATTATTATTATTTAAAAACTTCAAAAAATGGTCGAATATAGAGGCCTGCTGTGAGTCCAAATGTTTCGAGCCAAAAATCGGTACTATTCGACAATGTAAGGAATGACCAAGAATCCCGGAGTAATCCCGCGCCTATCTAGACAACCTCAACTTAACCCCGCAACCTCGAAAGTTGTGAGACAGAACTACGATACACTTTATTAATGGATTGTGATTCCGGTTAACCATAGGTCTTCAGCTTTTTGTGTGTTCTTCTTTGATAGGTCCACGAGGAGATTTTGGTAGAAGATGAAGAAGAGAGATTCGAGCATCTGCGTTTCTGGAACTGTGGCCTCAGAATGTGTTTGTTTGGTTTGCCGTCCTAGTTTATAAAGTGAGGATTCGAAAGACTCTTCCTTGGTAGCTGTAATGTACTTACTAATGAAGCTGGAAGTGATTTTCGTTAGGTGTGAGTGAGTGTGAGTTTAGAAGCGTTTGGATTCCCAAGTGGAGGTTAGTGGTCGGAGCTCCATGGTGGACGGTAATTCCGGAGTGCTCGTATTAGCATCCAATACCAATGTGCCGGTCTGGCTCCACGAACTTGCATAGCTTGGAACATTGAAAGCTCGCCTCAAAACGACAACCGGCTGAATTATGAGTATATGAAAGTTATCGCAGGCAACATCTAAGGATGAAGCCCTTAGACCATAGATGATGATGGTAACCCATACTACCAAACAAACTCTTACTCTTGAGTGGATAGGTTCAAATAGGAACATCCTAATAACTAGTCCAGAGCTTCCAGACCCGGCAGAGAATGAAATATGAAAAGAGAAGATGGAGGTTCTATACATGAGAGGCGTCTGTGGAATAGAGTACCTCTTAATGGTGTGAGAGTTTCCTTTCTTAGAATGAGGTATTATTAATGCAAGAGAAGTGGGATGGAATGGTGTGTAGGGAGATTTTCTCCAAGAGGGCTAATCGAAGGTCCAATAAATGAGGATACTGTTTGCTATAGTTTTTAGAAAAAAAAAAACGAGGTACAAATAATGAGAACTTTAAAGACACCCGGTAAGTTGCCATAACCTAAAAGGAAAACCAAATCACCCCCTACAAACAAGTAAGGGAGAAATCATGCCCAAGGGCGCACCCTGTCTTGGTTATAGAGGATAATCCCAAATTGAGAGCCACGGAAAAATTACTTAATTCACCACCTGTGGGGAGCTCATTTTCAAATAGGCTCGCAGATACATATCAAATAGGAGGAAAAACAAAAGTGAAGCTGACCCGACGCTGTGTCGTGTGAACACTGGACCGAGCGTAAGGCTGAATAGGGGGAGCATATAAGGGAGTCTAAGGTTTGAGGCCTAAGTAGCGGAAGCAAAAAATATTTTAGTTAAAGAGATGTAGCTATTGATTTGGAGTGTCTGAAGAATTTTATTGTTGCTGGACACCGCAAGAGGTCAACTGAAGGTCAATGAGTTCTTATCCCTAAGCAATGATTTGTCCAACGCCTCAAGGAGTGGAAGTGGTAATGCAGAGGGTTACTATTGTTATGGAGAAGCAGACAGGAGGAGTCTAATATTTTATAATAACATGAATCTTAATATAACTGTCGTACTAACTTTCTTTTCATGTTTTTTGTTTTTAAAATCAAGATTTTCTTGTGTAGTCATGTTGAGTGGTGTATCGCCAGTTGAGGAATTCCTTAAGTTGATCAAAAATTATGGCTATATAAGTTATTGTACACTTTGAGTTCAACAACTGTTATGTGGAAATGAATATGTCAAGGGAAGTAAGGATTTATTCTGTTGGACCTTTCTGTTGTTGCGTGGAAGAAGAGCATCCTGCGAGTGAGGATGGTCCAAGTGAATTTTGCTCCTTTGAACTTAAGGTAAAACAATCTAGAATCTGGGGCTTTGTAAAATTGGCATTCGGTGTATTAATCGTGAATTTCATTATACTACTTGGAAACATTAGTTGTTAACCGTATTTGATTTCGGTGTTTTACAGCACAATATTGCTCAAAGAATTGAAGGAATCAAACAATTTTTATTTCAAGAACTAAAACCTCTATAATCAAATAACACAAAGAAAAAATGCTGCTCCCTTGGCTACGGCCTGCTGAACTTTCTTAACCACGACCAATTGCGCCTTTGACTGGAATAAATGCCAGAGTGTGGGGTTCACAAACCACCAAAAACGCCAAAATGCCCATACCTGAGCCTGCACATTTAACAAGTCAGTAATGGTTTAGTGGAATGGAAATCGGCTTGACCCATTCTGTTTAGAAACTTAAACTTGCCAAATCAGGAACATCAAGCTTGCCCCTTCCAAATATAAGAGTATCCAAAGACTAGGGCGCATTGGTGGGACAGTAGAACTGCTGGGATCGAATCGACAAATGGAATCTTCCAAATCCGGGACAAACCACCAATAACAATCATACGGGGTCTACTATGTATTGGTCCCTGTCCAGTGGTAACTGAAAACCACACTCCGACGACACGAGCCGGCTAAATTTGAACGTGAGCTGTGCAGTTGCGGGTGATATCGAGAAACAACAACCATGAAATGGCAGCATGTGACATCTCATGTACTGTCTATGCGGCGCAGTGGGGGACAAAACTTCCATCTTCTTGACGATAAGCAGATTCGGCGTCTCTAGCTAACACGACCATAACCACAAACCAGGAAGTTTGTTAAGGCATTCGTCTGCGGACTATGTCTACAGTTCTGAGCGTGGGAAATCCATTGTCTTACCAAACAATGGGGATGGTTGTATTTGTCGATGGGTGTTGCGTGGTTTTGTGCTTACCAAAGTTTACTTCTCGAACAACTGCTAGGAAGCTGTCAGACTAAAGGAGAACGAATCCATGTCCAACCAAAGTGAATAAAGGACCTTGAACGCTTGAGAAATCTATAATTCTTCCCGAAAAAAAAGTAATTTCGTTCTCTTTTTGATTTGAGAGAAACTGTAGTCTCACTGAATAACAACGCAACCTAACAATAGGAATGAATAAAAAGTTACATGAAGGACAACACCGAAATTTATTGAAGGGCAACACGAGAGAAAGTCTTTGTACTAGCAAAATAATGGAAGGAAAGTGCCCTGGTGAGGTACTTTATTACTGCAAAACTATGTGATAAGAAACTTTGAGTTCATTTTTTAAAGCCAATTCATATTTCCACGTGATATTGTCATTTCATCAAGTATATAAAGTACTTCCTTCGACGAAGGACGTGAGAAATTTTTACATTCTTTCTCTTCTTGGAGGTCACAAACCACGGACCACAGAGCTAAACAATCTCGCAAAGTGTTGATCTAGCACTTGGGAATGGGAGATGTGCCCACTGCGAAATATCCCCTGAGCCTGTTTCTTCAAGGCCAGAAAGCTCCTCTCCTGCTCACACACGAGCAATTAGTCTTTCAAGACTCAATATTTGATCACTTAAGTATTCTATGAAGGATAAAGCTTACACTTTCAGAAGAACTGTTGCGACTTTGGGATGATGTCCGCAGATTATCTGAACAGTGGACGTAACTGGGACACAATGTGCACAAGCCAAGAACATCGAAATAAAGGTGTTGGAAATTCAAGCGTTCGTGAAGCCAGTATATCACCAATCCGCCCCAGAATAAATTGGGTTCAATTAACAAAGATCCCACAAGGAATTTGGACGTGACATACAATTGAGAGAAACTCTTCTCCACAGTTCATTGATGTTCTGGTCTTCGAGTATCAGGTGCAAATGATGGTATGTAATGTCACCAGACTTGATTCCAGAATGATGGTTGATCCTTTAAAATTATTACTCAGAGTCTAGCTATTGGAGTGAGTCAAGAAATGTGCCATATTTAATGAAGTTGCCCTTAAAGGACATCGTAATGAATAAGGTATGGATATGAAGCGAACGTGGCCTGTTAGATTAGGCAAAATGTCGTGTGCCGGGGATCCTTCAGATTCAGTTCGGGTATATTTCAGATGTTTCAACTGCAATTTTTTTAGCGATATTGTGACCTTGAAAGTTGTGTGACTAAACTATTCGGATCCGAATACGGATTCAATTCCTTGTTTAAAGTTTGCCTGGAGTTCATGCTCGAAATAAAGCCTAGTTACATATAAGTATATGTCCTTAATAGATAGAGTCGTTCAAAAAATGATTTTATGTGAGGAGAGAAGGTTGGAAATTTAAAATATAACCAAACAATATCATTACGTGCGAAAATATATAAGTTATTCAAAATTTCTACATATTTTACACACAAACTAAGGTTGGGATAAACTTAGAAAGTATTTCAAAATAAACAAATAAAATTAAACTACAAAAATATTAAAAAACTTTAAGTCCGGGCATCGATCGACCGTCCACACATACCCATCGATCGACACCAATCCGGCTTGACATGATATGGGTTAGAGTTTACGAAGACATAAATTATAGATTAAAGGAGATGAAAGATTTGTTTAATTCTCGCCAGCCTGCACTGGAAGAAGAGACGGCTGGTTAATGAACCGGGGAGAGTGGCAATCCGCACAATTAACAGCATATCTTGGCCATTCAAACCACATCAAACGAAACAAGAAAATTTACTTTTTGAGCCATAAGATACAGAAGTAGTATCCAGACCAGATGAGTAAATCAAGATACAGAAGGCACGTGCACGAGGATACTATGGGGGAGAATCAACCTCTACCTAAAAGACTTACGTAGCAGACGCCGAGATGGGCGGCCAGTAACGCGGAACGAAGCAGGAAATAGTGGGAAAACAGCACAGCCGTCGACGAGCCCGGCCAGCATCGAGGTGACAACAAGGAGCGAAAAAAGCACGAGCTCTAATGCCAAACGCGACCACGATGCGACAACAAGAAGAACGCGCGATGTCAGATACCGGACCAGAGGCAACGAGGTGGTGAAGGGAACCCCGTGATCAGAAATCCAAGGGAGTCCGAGCCAGGGAGATGACCCACTTGAAAAACGGCGTGGAGGACTGGAACGAAGAGGGAGGCACCAAATCGGAAAAAAGAGAAGAGGACAAGACAGAAGAGAAGCAAGACACCGAGCGCCTACCAAAAGGGTAATGGTCAAAAATGAGTCAACAGCAGAAAACCGACAGACCAACCTAATATGTGGGGACCAAAACAGTGCAGCATCGGAGCGTACAAAAAAAAAAGACAGCACAAGATGATAACAAATGGGGAATGCCACAAGGAAACATGAGACAAATAACACAGATGAAATTACGAGTGAACAAGGCCGCACAGAAGAGAGATAGAGGTGCGAACAGGTATGAATCGAACGCAGCGAGTCCCGAGAGGACGGCACCGCGTATTATTGATATTAGTCCCAAAATATGATTGTAGGATGGAAAAATATCCAATTTTGGGAAATATGGAGATAAATATATATAGAGAACTGCTCTTTACACTAGCTTAACTAGTTCGGAAACTTTGAACTCCTAGGATCATCCGACGTTCATCCGAGGAGTAAGGCTTTTGCCTGCCAGACATGGATTCGCATTGGCAGACTAGGCTGTCTTAGCACTACATTGCGGATGAGCTTCAGTTTTAATATAACCAGCGCGCAGGTAAACTTTCTGTTTGATAGCGTCGATTTGCACACTCGACCTTAGTCGTTTGGATCGACGTTCTTACTCCTCTGTTAAGCATACAAAGCAGTTGGACAAGAGCAGGGGTCGGACTAGTTTAATAAGTTCTTGCATATTAAAATTCTATGCATCAGGATCACTAAATCCACTTGCCTTAAACCATATATCTATCATTTTCCATATTTGAATCAACGTTTACTTATTTAGACCATTTATTTTTTCGGAAATAACTTACAAAAACCTCCTTATTTATATCTATGCCTAGCTTAGCCATTAGCGGAATACGAACATCTATTGTGTGCTCTCGCTCTCTGTGGAATTCGATCCCTAAGTACTACAATGAGACCTCTCTTGGCAAGAATAGATTCGGTAAGGTTAATTATAGATTTTCTGCCTTTAAATAAACCTTAACCCGCACGCTGCCATTGAGTTAGCACCAATCGACATTGCACTCCATAGTAATCGATCGACGCTCGTTCCTTTTTTGTATGCCGACAACTGAAAACATAGGACTTAGCTCATTTGATTAGACTTTCACATTGAGAGGCTGAAGATATCTATACTATTGCATTACGACTTTCTTACAAGAGCAATCCCTTAGGCATATGTAAGATTTATAGTTCTGATAACTTGAGTGAATCCCTAAGTGTATCACCCCTCCTTCCATCTTTAACAAACTTCTAGTTTATTCTTAGTTATTTAACTGCTTTACATATTTTACTGCCTAGCTTTTTTCTGATTTCCATAAGTCATTTGCTTGAAGATATTGAGATCATCTGTGGATTCGCGTTTCGAAATACTACCAAATCGATCTCTATATCGAGAGAGTTGCTCTAAGGTAATTTGAGCACATCGAATTTGGCACTGTTAGTCGGATTACGTTTCAAAACCAGCATGCCGTGACAGGTGCGAACCCCGAGATCTATTTTAGCACCAAT
>CAJHQP010004714.1:0-52526 GCA_905132765.1 Moricandia arvensis | reverse complement strand
TGAAAACTGCGAGTAGTCGTGAGAAGAGTATCTATATGATATTCCATCCATCAACAAAATAATAAATGTTATATTAGTCATTGTCACCTAATGGTTATATGTGAATTATCCTTTTTTATAATGGTATTGAATGAAAAATTCCTTTTTAACAATAAAAATTACTAGTTACAAAGTATTTATAAGGCCTGTGGACTAGATATGCAGATAAATTACATATAATAGTGACAAGATTATTTAGTTTCCAATGTATCATTAATTCAGCAAAAAAGAAAAAAATTAGTAATATATGTATTCTATGTTTAATAACAAAATAGTTAATATATGTATATATTATTTTGATTTTTTGAGTATTATAAATAAAAATTTGTATCACACTGTGAATAAGAATATCTCTATGAACAAATTAGGAAAGAAGCCACCAAAGTTGCTTTTGAAAAAGATGGAGACAATACTGTCGCAAAGATGTTTACCTATAAAGTAAAAACTCAGCTCTACTGATTTTGTATCCACAAAGCAAAACCTATATAATAAAGAATAAAGATTTAGTACTTCCCATATGAAAAAATTAGGCATGTCAAAACAAAATACACAATAACCCATAAAATGAAAACACACTGAGATGCAAAAATCTGTGGAAATCTTGAATCAATTATAAATAAGGAAGCGTGCACGCCAGGATCTACGAAAGTGAGTATGCGGATGGATTAATGATTTAGATGAGAAAGAGTTAAAAAATAAAATTGTCTCTTACGAAAATAATTGTAGATTGGCGATCATGTCATAGTTTAATGAAGTAGCCACTTGGAGAGAAAGGATGTAGAGATTTATCTTGGAGAAATGAGATCTCATCTAGGAAGTTTCATAAAGTCCTTAGGGGAACTTTTAGAGAGCTTACCATTAGATGGAGATTTAGTAAATATATTTTAGAAGGCTAGTTTTAGCCTTTCGGCTACTTGGTATATATAGTAAACACTCGACCTGAGTATTAGGGTTGTCACGAGAATAGTATTCACAACATAAGTGTAGATTTCATAAACTTGTAAGTGAGTGAAAGCACAAAGGGTTAAGGGGAGAGGTTCTAAGGTTTTGTATTCACCTTTAGAACGTGTGAGGCTAAAGCAATAAGTTAAGTGGGTCTTGATCTTGTTGAAGTTATGTTTAAAGAGATAACATGTAAGTTCACTTTAAAAGAATAATAGTAAACACACATATCTGTGTAAAGATATTTTTGTTGCATGTGTTTTGTGATATAGTTCTTGGATTTACAATTGATATCAGAGTGGCCAATCATTTGATTATATACCAGGTGAGATTCTGCCAAAGAAATGGAGAACTATCATGAACTTGTGTCCAACGCAAGGGTAATGTTTGGATTCCGTGATTTTATGGGATTTGGAAGTCAAGCATGAGATCAATATATGAGGAATCAATGCTGTGGCATGGAAATCATTCATTTCAGGATGGACCGATCCACAATTAAAGATGAAGAAGGTGTTGAATCTACACTACCCGGAAGAAGACTGGATAGAAACAGAGCTGAAGTTGGTGAAGTTCAACTCGAGATCATTGTCTGCTACACATGAATATATTACCAAGAAACACTTTGAATTAATCCAAGGATGGGCGACCACTAAGGAAGCATGAGAGATTCTTCAGACCCACTTTTAAGGAACCTTTAGAGTGAAGATTATCGAATGGACTACCCTTGCATCTAAGTTTGAAAATCTAAAAATGGGGAGAAAATGAGTCAATTGATGAATTAAGTTTAAAATTAGTGGGATAAATCAGGAGTCTTTAGCTTTGGGGAAAAAGTTCAACGAAAAACTTTGGCCAAGAAGTTTTGAGATTTCTTTCAGTCAAGTACACGACTTACAAGGCCAATATGTCAGTTTCACTTAAGACTGGGGAGATATAAGCTTGATGAAGTGGTTGGAATGTTCAATTCTCATATGATGGAGCTGGACAGAGGAAAGAATGGAAAAAAGGTGACTCTTGTGTCTCAAGAACGGTCAAAGGATGAAGATGAGGACAATGATCCTGTCATCTTACTTGTTTGGAGATTTGACAGGGTGTTGCGCAAAGCCGAGCAGGTAAAAGGAAGGGAACCCCATCAAGACGCATGTCAGAAACTGAGAAACGTCCTTCAAAAACTAAGAAGGCTTATAAAAAATTGATGTCTAGTGTCATGAGTGCAAAGGATTCTTGCACTACAAGACATAAAGTCCTACAATAAGAGAAGGTACATCAAGTGCTTTAAAATGCAAAGGGATTGGTCATACACAACTTGAATGTATCAACGATCAGAAGAGCGCTGGGAGAAGTCACTAATTGGCTCAAGGAAGAATAATCCAAGGAGGATAGTGAAGAAAGAGGAGCACAATAAACTTTGTAGCCTTCATTGGAATGACATTGTTCGTGGAAGGAGACACATAATTAGAGTATAATTAGTCTCTAGAGGATGTTAACATGGTGAAAATGACTATCAGAATTGTGTCAGACCCTTGTTCATGTTGAAAAGAGAATCTCTGGCATGAAGAAAGAGAAGACATGGTTGGTAGAAACAATTGTGAGTCTCAGAAAGGAGCTAGACGATCAAATAAAGACAAATTTGAGCAGTGCGAATATGATGAAAGAGAAATTCAATCTTGCTACAAAGGTTGACGTACTACCTCAACAAGAAAAAACTGAGAAAAAAAAAGTCTTGTGAACTTCGGGATACAATAGATCATGGCTTCCAGACCATCAAAACGCTTAGATAAGAAAGAGTGCAAAATAACATTAACTCTTACGAATATAACTGTTGATTGTTGATCAAGTCAGAGTTAATGCAGTAATCACCTGGAGAGAAAGGATGTAGAGATTTACCTTGGAGAAAGGAGATCTCGCCTAGGAAGTTTCATAAAGTCTTAGGGGAATTTTAAGAGAACTTACCATAGATGGAGATTTAGTAAATATCTTTTAGAAGGCTAGGTTAGCCGTTTGGCTACTTGGTCTATATAGTAACACTCGACCTGAGTAATAAGGTTGTCATGAGAATAGTATTCTGAGCATAAGTGTGGATTTCATAAACTTGTAAGTGAGTGAAAGCACAAATGGGTTAAGGGGAGAGGTTCTAAGGTTTTGTTTTCTACTTTAGAAATGTGAGGCTAAAACAATAAGTCAGGTGGGTCTTGATCTTGTTGTAGTTATGTTTAAAGAGATACATGTAAGTTCACTTTAAGAGAATATAGTAAACACACATATCTTTGTAAATATTTTTTTTTGGTGCATGTGCTTTGTGATATAGTTTCTTGCTATTGTTCTTGCATTACAATTGATATCAGAGTGGTCACCCATTCAATTAAATACCAGATGAGAGCCTGCTGAAGAAATGGAGAATTATCATGAACTTGTTTCCAGTGCAAGGGCAATTTTGGATTCATCAAAATATGGGCTTTGGAAGTCAAGGATGAGATCAATCATCTGCGGAATCAATGCCATGGCATGGAAATCAGTCATTTCAGGATAGACTGAGCCAAGGGTTAAAGATGAAGAAGGTGTTGAATCTAACAAACCGGAAAAATACTGGATAGAGACAGAGCCGAAGTTGGTGAAGTTCAACTCGAGAGCATTGTCTGCTATACATGCAAGTATTACTAAGAAACACTTTGAATTAATTCAAGGATGTGCGACCACTAAGGAAGCATGAGAGATTTTGCAGAACCACTTTTAAGGAACCTCTAGAGTGAAGAGTTTTCTAATGGACTACCTTGCATCTAAGTTTGAAAAATTTGAAAATGGGAGAACATGAGTCAATTGATGAATTAAGTTTAAATATTAATGGAATAGCTCATGAGTCTTTAACTTTGGGGAAAAAGTTCAAAGAAAATGTTGATCAAGAAGTTCTTGAGGTTTCTTCCAGCCAAGTACACAACTTACAAGGTCATTATGTTAGTTTCACTCAACACTGAAGAGATATAAGCTTTGATGAATTGGTTGGAATGCTCAATTCTTATGTGATGGAGCTGGACAGAGGAAAGAATGAAAAAGTGTCTCAAGAACGGTCAAAGGATGAAGAGGAGGACAATGATCCAGTCAGCTTACTTTTCTGGAGATTTGATAGGGTGTTGCGCATGTCAGAAACTGAGAAACTTCCTTCGAAAACTAAGAAGGCTTATAAAAAATTTGATGTCCAGTGTCATGAGTGCAAAGGATTATGGCACTACAAGACATAATTTCCTATAGTGAGAAGAAGGGACATCAAGTGCTTAAAACGCAAAGGGATTGGTCATATACAACTTGAGTGTATCAACGATTAAAAGAGGTGTTGGGAGAAGTCACTGATTGGGCTCAATGAAGAATAACTTGAGGAAGATAGTGAAGAAGAGGAGCTCAGTAACTTTGTAATCTTCATTGGAATGACATTGTTCGTGGAAGGAGACACATAATTAGAGGATGATCAGTCTCTAGATGATGTTGACATGGTAAATGACTATAAGAATTTTGTCAGATCCTTGTTCATTTTGGAAAAGAGAATCTCTGCATGAAGAAAGAGAAGACATGTCTGGTAGAAACCATTGTGAATCTCAAAAAGGAGCTAGACGATGAAAGAAAGACATATTTGAGCAGTGCAAATCTGATGAAAGAGAAACTCAGTCTTGCTACAAAGGTTGACGTACTTAATCAACAAGTAAAACTGAGAAAAGAAAGTCTTTTGAACTTTGGGATACAATAGATCATCGCTACAATACCATAAGAATACTTACTGGATCAATGCAACATGATAAGATCTTGAGTCTCGGAAGACAAGAGGAGACTGCACGAGGGCTAATGTATGATGGATTATGGACTGACTGGCACATGACCAATTAAGTTTTTCTTAGTTCAAAACTGAAGGAACATGTCACACATCTGATTTTAATGGTCATGGCAATAATCAAGCATCTAAAAAATAATCCATGCATTATCATCAGGAACCCGAGAAAATGAAAGGGTGTCACCACTGTGGAAAGCTAAGACATATCAAGAGAAAGTTTACCACTATAGAGAAAGGGTATCTACTCTTGAAACAAGGAAATAATTGGTGGAATAGGTATTAAAGGCAAGTCTGGATAAAGAGCTCTGACATTTGAAAATCTGCATCAGGAAGTAAGGCAAGATATGTAACATAGGAATTAAGATGCAGTATGACACTTGTCTCTAGAAATACTGAAGATGCTAGCCCATGGTACTTCAATAGTGATTTCTCCAGATATATGACTGGAACTCGAGAACATCTCATGGATGTAAAATCTCTCAAAGGAGGAAGAGTCACATTCGGAGGTGGAAGTTAATGCGGCATTAAAGGAAAAGGGAAGCCTGCTGAATCAAGGCCTCCACTAACAAATGTGTATCTTTTCAAGAGTCTTATGCAAACCTAGTTAGCATCAGCCAATTGTGGCATGAGGGACTGATGGCACAATTCACTAGCAAAGATTATAAGGCATTAGATGAAAACAAAAAGACAGTTTTTTTATGGTGTACGATCAGGGAACAATTACTATGTATGGCAGAAGCAACACCAGTGTCTCATTGCGCATGATGACCAAAATCTGTGGCATCAAAGGCTCGGGCATATGAACACCAGAGACATGACTGAACTGATAAGAAATGGATGGTCAGAGGTGTTCCACAACTAACATAGACTAATAAGATGATGCATGGAACGTGTAACAAAGGAAAATAAGTCAAAGTACTACACAAGGTGATTCAGAATATCAAATCCAAGGATATGCTTGTTATGATACACATGGACTTGATGGGACCAATGAAACCGAACATATAGCTTCAAAAAGTACATATTGGTCTTGGTTGATGACTTCTCACATTTTACTTTCCTCGGGTCCATTTAGAAAGAACCTGATACAATGGAAAGAAAGCTTTAAAATATGGGTACTTCAACTAATAAACGACAAGCGAACTTTGAAGCAGATTCACAGTGATCTTGGGGGAGAATTTTAGAACGAAGCCATGCCTACCTTGTGTGAGTAGTTCGGTATCATTCATCATTTCTCTGCACCAAAGACTCATCAACAAAACAGTGTAGTACAAAGGAAGAGATGACAAGGGTAATGATGCATAGAAACGATGTTCCTAATCGCTTTCGGGCTGAAGCAATTAGTACAACATGCTATATCATAAACTGTGCATATGTCAAGGGACGAAAAACTAAGACACCATATGTACTATTGGAAAGGGAGAACACCAAATTTGAGCTACTTTCATGTGTTCGGTTGCAAATGCTACATACTGAATGATAAGGATCATCTAGGAAAGTTTGATGCAAGAAGTTGTGAAGGCATGTTCTTGGAAAACTCAGGAAGCAGCTCAGCCTTCAAGGTGTATAACACGAGATCCCAATGATCATGGAATATGCGAATATTGTGTTTGATGACTCAGCCATTGTTCAGTGGGAAAAGGATGTTGATGAGGGAACCGAAAACCAAATTCGGTTGATGAGAAGACAACATAAGCAACTGAAAGATAGGCTGATGAAGAACGAATTGTATTCAAAATGTTCACGTGAATTACTCCGCTGATGATGTGATTGGAAGATTGATGAGGGAAGAAGAGCACGTGGTGTGAAAATAAAATTTCAGAGAATGGTGCAATCAACATGTTTTGTCTCAACCATTGAACAAAAAATTCACACTAAAGAACTCAGTGATGAATTATGGATTCAATCCATGCAAGAGGAACTCGAGAAGTTCATCATAAATGAAGTCTGAAGCTAGTAGAGAAGCCAAAAGATGGAAACATCGTAGGAACAAAATTGAACTTCAAAAAAAAAACTGATGAAGGTGGAGTGGTTGTCAGAAACAAGGCAAGACTAGTTGCTCAGGGTTATTCACAGATCGAAAGAGTTGATTTTGAAGAAAATTTTGCTCCAGTAGCAAAACTTGAATCCATCAGGTTATTCATCGGGATGGCATGCATCATAAACTTCTTAGTATATCAAATGGATCTCAAGAGCGTTTTTCTGAATAAGGTGTTGTAGGAAGAAGTATTTGTTCATCAGCCTAAAGGGTTCAAGGATGCTACCAACCCAGAGTATGTGTACAAGCTAAACAAGGGATTATATGGAATAAAGCATGCACCTCATGCTTGGTATGAAGATTGAAAAGTTGCCTAGTCAACAAGAAATACATCAGGGGAAGTGTCAACAAGAAACTATTTCTTTTACATCAGAAGGCCGATCTGTTGGTAAATCTATGTGGATCATATCATCTTTGGAGGGACATCAAAATCTTTGTAGAAGCATTCATCAAGGATATGACTCAGGAGTTCGAGATGAACATGGTGGGTGAGCTGAAGTACTTCTTAGGTCTGCATATACAACAAACATCGGATCATATATTAATGTCTTACAGCACATATGCCAAAGCCTTGGTAAAGAAAATTGATCTGGATCACTACAAAGAAGCCAAAATTTCCATGAACACTACCTCCAAATATCAAAATACGAAGATGGTGAGATAGTTGACACAAAGGTGTATTGAAGGATTATTGGGAGCCTACTATACCTAACAATGGGTAAAACTAATCTAAAAATGAGTGTTGGAATATGTGGAAGGTATCAGGCAAAACCTAAGAATTTGCATCTGGAAATAGTGAAGAGGGTCATTAGTATGTCAAAGGAACAATCAATATGGGTATCTACTACTCCAAAGGGTCAAAAATCTGACAGGATATTGTGATGTAGACTGGGCTGGAAGTGTGGATGATCGGAAGAGCACGAGTGTAGGATGTTTATATCTCAGAAATAATCTAGTTTTGTGGTCCAGTTAAAAACATAATTCTGTGTCATTGTCTACGGCAGAAGCAGAGTACATTGCTATAGGAAGTTGTCGTACACACAACTCATGTGGATGAAAACAAATGTCTGCTGGCTATGGAATTGACTCAAAACTTTCTTGGTCTATTGTGATGATAAATGATTTTACTCTATCTTTATCAAAGTAGTATAGAAAGGATGTCAATCCAATCCTAAGTGATCATGATGCAATGAGAATACAAGTAAAGTGCTTAATCAAAGTGCAAGCAATGCAGTTGAGCTGATTAAAAACAAGTAATAAGAACCAAACAATCAATAGAGAATAAGAGAACCCATAGACAAAGGTATTGACTTTGGGTGACTAAGGTCTAATCTAGAGTGCTAATACAGACAAGCAATCAAGTTCTATAAGTCTAGACATAATCATTAAAGTAATTCTTTGTCAAGATAAGATTTTATTTGCTATCACTCACTAAACATCAAATGTCTCTGGTTTAATTCAATCAAGAAAACATTGAGAACAAGTCTACTAACTATCTAAGCTTTCATAATATCAAATGTCTTTGGTTAAGCAAGCAAAGAACATTATCACTTTAGCTGAGACATTTTATTAAACACCTTATGGGCATGAAATGTCTAGAGATCTAGATTAGAGAGATCAAGTCTAAACTAGCATTGAGAACAAGAGATAAGCATATAACATGAATGATCTAACACTAAACACTCTAAGATATCACTTAATCACCATAATCACCCTAACCTATAAGTATAAAGAGATTCTACTCACTAATCTTTATGATTAAACTTGAACTCATGATAGATTCAAGATTAATCATGTTAAAGAGATGAAATAAACTCAAATAACTCAAGAAAGAAAGATTATATTACTAAGGATTCAACCTTTTCTCAAAATATCAATGTGTTTAGAGAGAAAAACAAGATTCCCAGATTTTTTTTGTCTAAAACATATTTATAGTAGCTTATAACTTGAACTGGTTCGACCCAAAAACCCGGTTTGACGTGAAAAACTAAATGGATAAATGGTCAAAGTGTTTGCTGTGGACGGGCTTGACCCGTGGCCATGGTCTGCATCCAATCACGCACCAATTTCTTGCTCTCTGCCTTAGATCCACATAAAAATCTCACCCGCAGCCTTGGGACGCGGTCCAGCTCGTCCATACATCCCCTCTCGGGCACGAATCCGAGAACGGCTCTCACCCGCAGCCTTGGTCCGCGGTCCAGCTCTTCTAAACATCCCCTCTTGGGTACGAATTCGCAGACGGAGTCGACCCCACGGTCGACGCCCACGGCTCACCCAATCCCGACTCTCACGGGCTTCCTTCTCCGGTGTTGATTGTTTGCACCTCGTCCACTTTGAGGCTCTCGGGTCAGTATCCACGAATGACCTTCACCTGTTCCACACGTCCGTGTCTCGGCTTGCCCATTCCACAGCCTTCACTTGTCCGCGGTGGAGCACCCGCGGCCGGCCATGTAGCTTGGCTGTTGCCATTTCTCTCGCTCAAGCCTTCCAATCTTCAACTTGAGCTTCTCCGAACCTGAAATATCACACATGCATATTCTATGCACCTCATTGGACTTTAAATGCATCATAAATTATCAAAATGAGTATGGAAATGAGAGTTAAAATCATGCAAATACACAAGATATTAACTCCCCCAAACTTTTTCCTTACTTTTACTCAAGTAAATTTTTAAGAACAACCAAAGGGGCGGAGAGGTTTGAAGGTGGGGACTCATTACCCAAAGAACTCTTCTTAGCCATCAACATGATATTTTTGCATATCATATCAAATAACTAGAGCAAAGACTTTATCAAACTCCCCCTCACAAGTCCTTTACTTGTCCACAAGTAAACTTTCAAGAACTCAAGGAGGAGAGGTTTGAAGATGGGAGCTTATAACCAAAAGAAACCCTTCAAAACCATCAATGTGATATCCTTGTAAAATCATACCAAATAACAAGAGCATGACATCCTATTGAACTATAAATTCTCAAGGCCTATCTCAATTCCTTGACTCTTTACACTTATCATCAAGACTCCACAAGCAAACCAATTATCCAACTCTCACATTCATTAGACAATAATCAAAGTGCACTCTTGCAAATGGGCAATTAGTCATAATCATTTGGCTTGGTGAGAAAAATTCTTGAAGCTATGGTGAAGTGAGAAGGTTATCAAGTTCTTTCATGGTGGTTAACTCTAAAGAACAAGTGGCTTCAGATTATGCATAATATATCTAGGAAAGAGAACAACTCATGCATACAATGTTCAATCCTCATTATTCTACCTATTTCCTAGATACAAAGCAATTTATACCCTTGATTCTCAATGTCAAACTCTCTTTCATTCACCCAAAGACTCCAAGAACACACAAGACCACTCTCACTTTTAGAAATCTTTGTTTCTTTTGTCTAATAGTGATTTTTTCACTCTTTTCTTAGACTTAACTTTTTCTTCTTATTTTCCCACTCTTCTGGATCCTTCTTTTTCTTATATTAAGGTTTTTTCTCTCTTTTTTTTTTGACATTCTTTGAGCTAATCTTTTAAACTTTTCTTTTCTTTGATCCCTAGTATCTTATCTCTTATTTAGACTTTTGAGTTCACTCTTTCCACTTACTTTTTATCTCAAACCTCAAAGATCGAATGTGGTACCGAATATATGACAAAAGTGGAGATACCAAATATATGACAAAAGCAAAAGAAAAATGGTATATACAATGAAAGCTTGGAGTAGTTCCTTAAGTGGAGATTCGAGTATGGCAGCGGGTGTCTAGAGTCGGTGCAGGGAGCTGGCATGATTCATAGCGACTAGAGGAGGCTGCTGAGGGATGTCTACCGTAAGGCTCATGTGCTTCTCCGCCTTTCTTATCTCCTCTAGTGCTATAATCAACCTGAATTAACCTAACCACACTTATTAAACATCCTAAAAAAAGATCAAGAAATATATACAATGGATAAACACGTGAATGCCTCCCAAGTGCTCTTGTTTTAAGTCTCTAGATTGAATTTGGTGTTCTTGCTAGTCATAAGATCAAAAGATTGAGGCAGTGCACCTTTGGTCCTTCTCCTGAAAGAACAAGAAAACGAGTGCGGCAAAGGCGCACACTACTGTCCATAGAAAATAGACAGATTTTTTGTCAAAGAGCTTCAGTATAGATGTAGCATGAATTATGAAATGCTTCTAGAGGTTCAGATGGTCATTAGAATTAAATGTATTTGGTGGAAACAAAAAGTCAACTACAATCTCAAATGAGGTTTTAACAAAGTAGTCAACTCTATCTCCAGTCAATCAAATAAAAACAATGTTCTTATTCTCATGAATGTTTTTGAGTTTTATATCTCAAAAAAGAGCCTATCCAAATCAAATTCATCCCCTAAATAATCTAGTTAAAGAGGAGGTCTAGATTCATAAACCATTAAAAAGTCACAATCGAGATCAATTGAAGCCCAATATAATGCTTGTCGAAACAAACTTCAAGATGATCTCTAGCAAGTTTTTCAACTCTCAAGTCATCTAGTTTTTTTAATTTCACACATCAGATCAAGACATTCATTGATTAGCACATGAGAATTCAAATCATAGGCAATATTTTTAATACAAGGCAAACAACTATCCTCTAAATCATGAAGTTCAAAAGTAGAATTGCATATACCTTCTAGTTGGGTTGGTGAAACCCAATAAAATACCTCTTTGAGATTGTGAGTAATCCTTATCAAAGTATGTGAGCTCTTTTCCTTCTAGTGTTTCCCCATGTTGCATAAGATTTAATCTGAGCATCGTTGCCATGTCATTCATTGTCAACATTGGGTTCTCTTTGCAAAGCTCATCTATCTTCAAAATTTATGTTGGTGTGAGTACATTTTTATCAAAAGGTGGTTCCACATATGGCTTATCTTCAATGTCATCTTCAAATGTGTCTTCCTCTTCTTGTGCCAATCAAAGTAGCTTGCAACCATTACTACAAAGAACAAGAGGTAAAATAAAATGTTAGTAACTATACAAAACAAAACAAAGCATAAGAAATAAAGCTTAATCTAAAGAAATTTTTAAATCCTAATTATAAATCTACTTAGTTCCTCGGCAACGGCGCCAAATTGATTATTATGTTTTCTCACATGTCAATTAACCTAATGTGAACACTACTATAATCGAATAGTATATCGATGCAGCACTATTAGAATCGAACACAAGGAACTAATAATCTATAACACTAATAATACAAACTTTCTTAATCTAAGAATATAAGAAGATGGATGATCAGTAACAAGAGATATAGCCTATTTATTACCAGTTTCAGGCCATGTTATAGGCTCTATTTAGAGTCTATTATTTGTGTCTAAGCTATGTTTTAAGGTCTTTACAGGTCCAGGCATGTTTTGGAGATATATGGAGATACTTGGTGCTTTTGGAGCATTTACAAAAGAATAATTCGTAGCTGATCATTGCGAGAGTCGAAGTACAAGACTTTCGTCGATCGACGACACTATCTCGGCATCGACCAATGTTACATGAGAAAGATCGATCGATTTTTCACATCTGACATCGATCGATGACCAATTGAGTTGTGCTTAATGCTTGCATTCTATAGTAGCTAACTAGGATCTCGAAAGTAGGATATGGACGACTACGAGAGTAAGTTCTGTGCCTGAATAGACTCCATTGAACTAGGTTCTTAGGCGCATGCGAGAGCTGGTCTAATTAGCTTAGTGAACATATCAAATCTCGTTCACACTTTCTTCTGATTTCACCATCGATCGATATAAGGCCTTAACCGTCGATCGATGGTCTTTCCTTTTGCTCGCATACGAGAGTTAGAGTTAAAAGGGTCGAATAGTTAATATTTGAGTTCTAGAATATTTACATATTTGTGCATCTTATCCCCTATATTTCATGAAGCTTGAAATCCTAGATTTAACATATTTACATTTACATCTAGTTATATTATTAGCATATTTCCATATTTACATTATTAGCATACTTCCATATTTTAATTACTAGCATATTTCCATATTGTATCTACACATAATGATAAGGAATATTTCCGTAAATAAATTACCTGTTACGAATATATATATATAATCACCTAGCTTAGTCTTTAGAAATAAGAAAACTATTGTGTGTCATTGTTCTCTATGGATTCGATCCCTAAGTACTACACCTGATCTCTTTTGGCAAGAGTATTGTTTTGTGTGTTAGGCTTAAGGGTTAATTTGATTGTTAATTGTTTAGGATATTTATACTCTGCTAGAACAATAAAACACACCCATGTCAAATTTAGCACCGTTGCCGGGGAACATTGATCACCATTAGATTTAATTTCTAGGATTTAGTCTAGGTTTGTTGTTACTTTCAAGTTACTGATTTTTCTTTTTATTTTTTTTTCAGGTGCATGCAAAAGAGTACTAGGAGCAACAAATGACAAGAATTACTGTTCTCAGACCCACAACAACTCGAGCATTCAATCCGCAAAGAAAGACGACAAGCATCGATCAACGACATACACTCAGCCTCGACCGACACTTCTTTACGGACATCATCGACCGACATCAGAACTCTAGCATTGATAAACATTGATCACTTAGCATCGATCGACAACATCTCATCCGCATCGATCAATGAGAGCAGACGAGTTCAGATGGTTGCACCTATAATTGTGGTTTAAAATGAGAATGGAGACTTGCATGACCTCAACGGTCCTCTGCGTAATGCAGCATGTCAAAAGATAGACGATCAGGGGGCTGTAATCTCTGATACAAAAGCAGAAGAAGCAAACGCTGCATTAAATCAACCTGAAGCTAATGCCCAAGCTTCTAGAAGCATGGAGATTTCAAGTCCAATCAGAAGACCATGGATCGAATTTATGTTTGAAAATGTACTGGAGGGATAACAGAAGATGATTGTGGATATCAAAGACAAGTTATATTTCGTGTACCTCCACCTAAACACAAAGATCGAAGATCTCGACACCCGTGTGGAAAGCTGGAAAATCAGGTGACTCAGAGGAGTGAAACCCTTACGAGATACGAGGTTATGGTCAAGGAGAATGAAGAATTTGGGCAGGAACATCACGTCAATGCTGTGGTTGATGATGATTTTTTGGTAGAAGTCAAGAAATAGAAGCCACAAGAGGAAGAATTTGTATAGGAAATCTGAGTTTGTTAGGCAGTCCACACACGCATCGATCGATATTAACCAGAGAGAATCGATCGACCATTGCTGTTGATTTGAGAAATTTGAGAAAATCTTTGAGCATCACTTGACGTAGAGATCGTACGATCGATCAATGGTACCCAGTAACAAAACGAGTTAATCAACTACAAGTCACAAATACAACAACTCCAGAGCAAAAGAGGGATATATCAGAACCTATGATAGTTGATAAGGCTACCAAGGATCATCCTAGAAGATTAGTCAAGGATCATTCTAAAGAAGAAAAGTGATCCTTGTAAGTTTGTGGTGCCATGTCTGATCAAAAACCACGAGTTTCCCAATGCCCTATGCGACACCGGATCGCCAGTGAGCATCATACCAAGAGCTATAGCAGAGAAGTTGAACCTCAGAGTGCAGCCTTCCAGTGATTCTTTCATTTTGTGGATTGCTTTAGAGTAGACTTAGAAGGTATAAGCAGAGATGTCCCACTGCGAATTCAAGATATCCTACTCCCGATAGACTTCCATGTGATAGATATCCATATCAATTGGAACTCTTCTCTGTTACTTGGAAGAGTTTTCATGGCCACCGTAGGAGTCATATGTGACATGTAAACAAACATTTGTGCATTTCCTTGATTGATCATAATGTGTATTATGAAATTTATAAGAATAAAACTTCCCTCGCAAAATTTTGCAATGATGCAGAGCTTGTGGCCACATGCTTATGTGATTAAGAGTTCGGTGAGGATATAGAAGAAGGAGAACCGATCGACACCCCACCCAACACATCGATTGAGAGCCTTCATTTCAAGAATCAATCGATACCCTCCCTATCGAATCGATCAAAACTCAAACATCCAGACTAATCAACCCCTACAATGGAGATTTCAATTACAACACAACCTACCTTGAGTACGAAGAAGACTACAAAGATGAAGAAAAAATTGAGTATTGAGGGCTTGCTATGAAAGATGTTGGAGTGTTTCAATGTTTCCCATTAACATGGGAAATCGACATCGATCGACGGCGACCATACATCATCGATCTATACTAGGAACAAAGCAGCAACCGAACGTGATTCAGCTGCAGAACGCGAAAGAGAATATGGTTATATACAACCAGGTGAGTTCGGTATTATGAGAGATCCAGATGGTAATGCAAAGGCTATGGATGACCAAATTCTACATGTCTGAAAGGAAGATGTGGCAGACATACTTGCAATGGCTAATGGAGCTGGAAACCTTTTTGGTCACCAGTCTGATTATCAAACATCGATTGGTGGTCCACATACGCCATCGATCGACACCAATCCGGCTTACCATGGATACGATAGAGTATACGAAGACTACGATGCAGATTACAGAGAAGAAGAACTGATTGAATTTTGCAGCCATGGCACTGGAAGAAGAATATGGCTGGGTAATGAACGCGAGAGTGGGCAATCCAGCATCAATAATCGGCATATCTTGGCCATCAAACAATATTAAACGAAAACCAGAACATTTACTTGGAGCATAAAATACATAAGCTGGTTATTTCAGACTAGATGAGTTTAGAATTTTCAGAGATACAGAAGGACGTGCACGAGATCTTTATGGGAGATTACTATCTCTACGTAAGGAGGATGTAGCATACACCCTTATTATGGCTGAACGATCAGGAAATTTATTTGAACAACAGCAATAGTCATCAATCGACGCACAAGTACCAGCATCGATCGACAACAAGGAGGAGAAGCACAAGCCAATCCAAAATCAACCATCGATTGACAACAAGAAGAATGCATCGATCGATACCGTTATTTCAGGAGTCCACGAGCTCTGTACATCTAACCCATTTACTTCAGAAATTCCAGGACCAATCAGTTGGATAAATCCCCTATTGTTAGATGGTCGCGTAGAGTATGGAACGAGAGCTTTTGATGCTGATGGCAGAATAATTTTATTTTGGGAAAGAAGGATGAGTATGGCATCTACAGAGATGAGAATGGTAATGCACGAGTTGTAGCGAGAAGAGTTGTGAATGTGCAAGAAGCAAATATCAGGGCAGTTCTAGAGAGAGCTATTATGTTTGAGTACAGCTACATATGTTTACCTGAACATGAAGCAAAGATCGGTATGTCTAGGCAGAAACCAAAGACATACAGCAGAGCAGAGATTGATGATATTGTGAATAAGATCTACAAAGCTCAAGAGAGGTCATTAGACGATTTCTACAGGACGCTTGATGATGTCTACTATCTTATACACAAGTGCCTCACCGGTTTGACTACACGCATGGATGAGATGAAGCAAGATTTGGATATTATTCAAAGACAACATGCGAGTGGACCATATAGAGTGACATCGATCGAAGGCAACATCTTGCCATCGATCGATACTGATTTCAACAGACATAAGTGCGGCATAAACACAATTAGAAGAAATGTTCAATGAGATTGCTTTTTCTCAAATCCCGATGAAAGAAGATATTTCTCAGAAATTGGAGGATATATCAGACACTACAGCTGCCAGACTTAGAATGCTCCAGCGCAATATTGAGAATCTACAAAGGAGAATGCATTCAGTGGAGGTTACTAAGGAGATCATAAAGAATGAGAAAGCCATATGAGATGAAGCAATACAAAGCTTCATTGTTGCATGGTTTCAGAAGAGCAAAGAAGATGTAGACACTTATTTTCCAAGTGTTGATCCACCTCCATTATAGTCAGAAAATTCAGTACGCCGAGCTTAAGACTATAACCAAGCGCTGAGTGGGAGGCAACCCACTGTTTAGTAGTTTTTACTTAGTTTTCAAATATACTACTATTTATTTCGAGTTTTATTTCATTTTTACAGAATGTTTAAATCACCATCTATCGACACCATAGAGGCACCATCGGTCGACAGTGGATCGCGACAATCGATCGACCAAACCCGCCTACCATCGATCGACACTCTTACAGAGAAATGTATCGAGTTCTATACTTAAGCTATTTACTTATGATTTTATTTTTCTTAACCAATCCAGGGCGGATTACACTGGAGACAGTGTAATTTAAGTCTGCGGAAGGTTCACTAACGTTATTTTATTGTTTTTGAGTTTTATTATCTATATATAAGTTTTTCAAAAAGTTTTATCGAGTCAAGAAGAGGACAATGATCAAAATTTATTATTGATTATCCACACTTTAGCACCATTCTTAGAAGGTTGTTTGCAGAGATTAATAGAGATAATGAAGTGGATAATCCTCCCACTATATCACACTTGCTTAGAAAGTTTGAAAGAACCAAAGCTAATTTCCAACACTAATATTGACATTATTTGCTTGCTTTGGGATTTAGTATACACTAAATCTGATTCTTCTGCAAATCTGGAAGGTAAAAGTATGTGTGCTTTTATTCCCTTCTCTCTCCCTTTCAAATTAAAAAAGAGTCAAACATGATTTGGTGGCTACAACCATTAAAGCTTGATTCATATGATCTTAGAAAGAGATAAAGATCAAAAAGAAGTGAACATGATCTGGTGGTAAAAACCATTATGGTTTGATTCATGGAAGTCTATCCAAATATCTCAGTCAATTAAAAAATAAATGATACCCTCAAAATAAAGGAGACATTGACTAAAAAGAAGTGAGAAGAGAGAGAGGAAATGAATCAAAGAAGGCTACTTGTGTGTTCAGATACTTGTAGAGGTAAGAGTCCATATATCCTTTGATCGATACTCCCAAGGTAAAGCATGCACTTTTATTTTATGCAAAAAAATGAAATCATTAGAGGGGCGGGTTAGACTAGTATTGCTAAGTTGTTGGTAGAATGAAATTGGTTGCTCTACTAGGATGTGGTATATAAAGTTTCTCTATGATTGACTTGATAGGATGTGGCGGCAATAGAGTACGGTGATAGTTATACTTAGATATTATGTGAGTCTTTGCTTTTCAAAACCTCTTTCGCAGGCTTGTTTGCTTGAGGACAAGCAAAAGGTTAAGTTTGGGGGAGTTTATATAGCCTATTTATTACCAGTTTAAGGCCATGTTATATGCTCTATTTAGGGTATATTATGTGTGTCTAGGCTATGTTTTAAGGTCATTACAGAATAAGGCACGTTTTAGAGATATATGGAGATACTTGGATCTTTTGGAGCATTTAAAGGAGAATAATCCGTAGCTGATCATTGTGAGAGTCGAAGTACAAGACTTTCATCGATCGACGACACTATTTCAGCATCAACCAATGTTACATGAACAAGATCGATTGATGTTGCACATCTGATATCGGTCGATGACCAATTCGCAGACAACCGATTTCAATCCCAAGTTAGAGACATGACACACGATTACAAGATAAACCCTAGATGAGTTTTGACCTAGAATTTAGGGTTTTATATTTATAGTTTATGTATTGCACCAAAAAGTGGGTGTTGTATGTGGTGTGCTGGTGCCTAGGTTTGTGGCAAAATGTGTGTGTGCACCAGCACTCCATCATAGTTTTAGGATTTATTTAGGGAGAAGATTCATAACTCCTTAGGGAGATTTATATTGGAACCCCAGTATTTTACCTATGCATTATATTCAGATTATTATTATTTTTGCTTTGATTATGTCGGAGTAGTTACCTATTAGATTTATGGTTGAATGATAGCAGTCATGGATTAGCCCAAAATTAGGATTGCTATTTAAGTTAATATGCATCAATTGAGTTGTACTTAATGCTTGCATTCTAGAGTAGCTAACTAGGATCTCAAAAGTAGGATATGGACGACTACGAGAGTAGGTTCTGTGCCATAATAGACTCTATTGAACTAGGTTGTTAGGCGCATACGAGAGCTGGTCTAATTAGCTTGGTGAACATATCAAATCTCGTTCACTTTTCCTTCTGATTTCACCGTCGATCAACATAAGCCCTTAACCGTCTATCGATGGTCTTTCCTTTTGCTCGCATACGAGAGCTGCAGTTAAAAGGGTCAGAATAGTTAATATTTGAGTTCTAAATATTTACATATATGTGCATCTTATCCCCTATAATTCATGAAGCTTGAAACCCTAGATCTAACATATTTACATTACATCTAGTTAGATTATAGCATATTTCCATATACATTATTAGCATACTTCCATATTTACATTACTAGCATATTTCCATATTGCATCTATACCTTCTGATAAGGAATATTTCCTTAAATCAATTACTTGTTACCAATATATATAATCACCTAGCTTAGTCTTTAGTAATAAGAAATATATTGTGTGCCATTTTCTCTATGGATTCGATCTCTAAGTACTACACATGATCTCTCTTGGCAAGAATATTGTTTGTGTGTTAGGATTAAGGGTTAATTTTGATAGTTAATTTTTTAGGATATTTATACTCTGCTAGAACAATAAAAAACACCAGATGTCACTGATCAACCATCTTTGAACCCTCTCATTAGGGTCCCCTTTCGTCGCTTATTTTTCTGACATTAGTATGTTCTTAGGAACATTAGTTTCAGGGTCTCAAGTGAAGCAAGTCTTCGGTATCTTTGCCCAGTTAACATTTCTATCACTCTTATTGTTTTACTAGTTTTCGTTTTCCGTTTAGCCATTGAGTTTACCTTCGGTTGTAACCTTTAAGTTTGTTAGGCGTTTAATTTAATATTAGAATTTTGTGCCAAAAGAAACCATTTTCAAATATTCCAAATGATACTTTTTCAACCAGACATATTATGCCTATAACCTTTGTGATCTGTATATATATTTTTATTCGCCAAGAATTTACACATATATTTACCACACTTTAACCTAGAAGGTGATACAAGGACAGCGCTATATTACAAATCAGTAACTTACAAAATCGTCGTGCTGTGTATGTAGTCATGCAAATAATTTTTGATAAAGATATATCTCCTATATATTAAAAGAGAAGTATTGACATTTAATGCATTCACATACTTTGGCCACGTGGCGCTCTCACATTGATTTAAAAATACATACGCTTACGTGGCGCTCTCACATTACTTTGGTTTTATTTTTTCTCTTTCTTGAACCTTATTATTACCTTTCTCAGTGTTCTTTCATGAGATTTATCTCTGCTCTTGTGTTGGTTGCAGTCGATGATTGTGTTGAGTATATTAATATTTTAGATGTGTCATAATATAACTAATTGTATTCAACAAAACATGGACTGAATCTTGTAATATGGTTATTTTTTGTACAAATATCCGAACCCATTTCAAATACATTTGTTATTTAGATATTTTAGGTTACTATACATCATAACTGAATTCTTCACATCTAGAAATACCCAACTCAAAATCCACACATAAATTTATAATATTCAAGTGAAACCTAATTTAAAAAAAAACGGACCTGAAAATAACAACTCGTACCTAAATGGATAACTAATGTTGATGTCAATATGATTTTATAAACTAATAAAAAATGACTCATTTATGTGTTTGGCTAAATTAAGTGAAATAGAAAAAATATTATATGGAGTGAAATATTGAGTGACAAATAAATGTAATATATTTTTATTATTTGATTTAATTTACTATTTTATTCACAAAAACATATCTTTTAAATTATGTTTTTGGCTATGTAATTTTTCACCAATTGAAACTAAAAAAATTAGTATAACAAACTAAACCGAACATTTAACCATATGAAAAATCTAGTTATTTTACACTTTTGATTTTATAACTGGCATAAAATTAATATTGATTATCTAATAAATAAAATTTTACACATTTATTATAATGGTAATATAATTAATGATGTTAAATATTGTTAATTTAATATAATTAATAAAATTGTTAAACTAAGGAAATATAGAAAGATAATTAATATACTTACATTAATGAAATTAATAAAAAAAAACACTATAATTTTTTTTATATTGTTATCCATGTGTTCAAAAAGTACAAAAATATAAAAAGATACAAAGAGTTGTTATAAAACTTTTCATTTGTGAAAAAAAACTTTACATATATATATATATATATATATATATATATTCGTGTTAACTGCTTATCAAAGATTCGTTAAAATATGCTGTACTCCCATTTTTCAATTTCCACTTGTAAACGTTTACTTGAATTTAGTTTTAAAATTAATTAATTAGAGTTATCATTTTAATAATTCTGAAATTTGGTTCATACTGACAATTTATATAATATGATTCATCGTAACGCGTGTAAATGACATTTCTTAAAGAAGCAATTGTATTGATTTATGCGTCCAATTATTTTGTAGCAACTTACTATATAAATAACAAATAAGTTATTTTTTATTAAAAAAAAGGTCATATGCTTTCAGTTTCCGGTGCCCGATCATGATTAATTCATGCTTTTTTAAAACAAGACATATTTGTTTATTTTACTACTTTTTGTCAATGTTATTTTTAGGACTGGACAAAAAACTTGAATCTGAAGAACCGAATTGAAATCGAACTGAAGAAAAAGTGTTATGAAACTCAAACCAAATTTGTTAAATATCTGAATGGGTTTAAAATTTTGGTATGTAAAAACTCGGAAACGAACTCGATCTAAAATATTTTTGGTATTCGATTATATCTGAATTAGATTTATATACTTGAATAAGTTAGCTATTTTTGGATTTAATATCCAAAAATATCCAAAATGTATAAAATATTTTGAAATTGTCCAAAATGTTTGAAAACATATACAAAAAGTCAAGATTAAATATCAAAATAGCTAACTAATACTCAAAACAACAAAAATACTTAAAATATATGGTTATTCCCCGTCTAGTTATTCAAGTTAACCAAGTTTTATGTTAAGTTTAAGCATGTTGGCATACATTATTCAAATTTATATAGTATAATTTACTTTTCTTTTTTAGGTTTTTGAGAAATTTAAATATATATGAATTTTAAAATTTTAAAATAATTTAAACGGGTTATCTGAGATCAAACGCAACCCGCAAAGATCCGAACGTAACACAAATCAATTTTTTTAAATATCCGAATGTAACTAAAACTTTTAACCCCGAAAATTCGAAACCCAAACAAACTTAAACTGAAATCTAAATGGGTACCCGAACGTCCATCCCTATTCCATTACTCATACTAAAATTGTTCTAAGTAATCGTACTAAAAAGTACAACCAACATAACATCAATCTCTATGAAATGGTTTAACAATCTTAGCTAATAAATCTGCAGCAGAATTTTTATCTGAAGATTGGTGTCCATTTATGAAATACTAGAAATTTTGCTAATTTACCGGTGTGAACTTCTTTATCTCTGTTGACAAAGTCAGCTATACTTCTGGATTTTAAATCATCGATATCAGATTTTGCAATATGTTCTAAAGCTCTAACATGTCGTATATTGTAGTATATTTTCCATTATCTATGAAAGTGTTTAAACTAGATCAAGACCCGCATTTCAGAAAGCGCCGACTATGTTTTTAGAATAGTGTTTGGCTAGCAAAAAGTCCTAAACAAAATAGTCAAGTTATTAGTTTTAATTTTCTTCTACTAGATGAAAATGTATGTTTTTTCTTTCTTACAAATTTTGCAATTTTGATCATGTATGCTCCATGAAAACGTAGCCTATGTCCTATATATTCATACACTTTGATTACATAACACATATAATCCCGTTTAATATAGGGCGTGACTGATTTTCCCGCTACCACCCGCAAACGCAGCTTTTGCGATTGGTAGCGGTTGTTGGCGTTTTGCAAAAATCATACAAAACGCTATAAATCGCTTGCTTCAAACCGCTATAAATATCTAAAATTCAAAAGCTGGTTCCAGCTAGCGTTTACGGTTGCAGGCGGTTACGGGAGGGTAAACAATTTTTTTCTTTTCAAAAAAACTATATAAATAAAAAATATCCAATTAAATTTTAAGTTGAAATAATAGAAATACCAAATATATATATATATATAATATTATATTTTTATTTATATTATAAAACTTTAAAGAAAAATATTTCTATATTCTGTTTTAAAAATAATAATATAATTTTATTTATTATAATAATATGATTTTCAATATTTTTATAATTATATAAAATATATTCATTTATATTTAAACCATTGCTGCATTTGGTAGTTAACCAGTCATAAGTATCCCGCAAACGCAACAATTTTTAACCGCTTTACCAGTCGTCCAAATCTCTTAATAACGCATAAAACCGCAACCATCCGCATCCGCAAACGCCCGAAATCGCAGTCGCAACCGCTGCGGTTACACCAGTCACCCCTTTAGTATGTAAAATCGCGGTTTATTGATTAGTGAAGTTAATTTTAGATTATTTATTTGCGAATTTTGGGATCGGTAAGTGTAATCCATTTTTGGTATTACTTGTTACAGATGTTACGGAATCTAAGGAAATATTTAAATTTACAGTTTCATTAAATATTTCCGATATCATGTTAGTGCTGTTACCATTTTAAAACAAACTACATCTGGACTGCGCGGGTATTAATTTTCTATTTTTTCGTATTTTGTACTAATGATGTATTTGTAATATTTATTTGTTTTAAATCATCATTTTGTGTGTTAAGCCATCTATATGTCCAATAATCGATATCAATTAGATTTTGATCCGCGCATGTATTAGTTTTTATACATTGATATTTATTTTTCATAATTAGTGTTATATATTTTAGATGTGTCGCCATATATTTAATTTTACTCAAAAGACCCGGACTGAATTGAGTAATATGGTAATTTTTGGTACAAATCTATATTTGGTTATTTGAATATTTTTAGGGTTATATACATCAGAACCTAAATCATCCTAACCGGTAAGGATCCAACTCGTAACCCACACATAAATTTGTAATATTCAAGCGAGACCTAATTCAAAACCCCCAAAAATGATATCCGAAAGAAATAGCCTATATCTGAATGGATACCCAATATTCATGCCTAGTTGATTTTGTAAACTAACAAAAATGACTATTTTTATGTGTTTGGTTAAATTTAATGAAATAGAAAGAGTTTTGTTTATTTAGTAAAATAGTTATATGGAGCAAAAAATTAAGTGACAATAAAGGTAATACATTTTTATTATTTTGATTTAAGTTATTATAGCATTCACATAAACATGTTTTTGAAGTATGTGTTTGGCTAAATAGTTTTTTCACCTATTGAAACTAAAATATAAAAAATAGTAAAACAAACTAAACCGAACTTTTAACCATATTCAAAATTTAATTTATTTACATTTTTATTTTCATAATTGACAAAAAAATAATGTTGATTAAGTAATAAATAAAAATCTGCACTATTAATATTATTATGGTAATATAATTAATGATGAGATGTATTATTAAGGTAATATAATTAATTTCAATCAAGTCTATTCTTAATAATTAGCGAAATTCTTTGCTATATTTTTCATATTTATATTTATATGTAAGGTAAGACATTGAATATATTCAATTTTGATTAATAGAAGATATTCTGTTTTGATTTTATATTTATTGATTTGTTTTTTTTATGATTAGATAATAAGATGTATTTTTAGCTTGATTAATTTAGATTTGTGCAAATTTATTTAAGGAAATACACATTAATCTAACTGGAAAAGACAAGCATTAAAATAGTTAGTTTAGTTTAATTCTCAATGGCAAAGAAGTGTAAATAACTTTGAAAACTAAGAGATATTTTTAATGGGTACTTATGTTTTAATAAGATAGATTATTGAACATTATTTGCTGATATTGTGGAAGATTATGATATTCTATGTGATCATATTTAGAAAATGATAATGATTTGAATATTAGATTTTTAGGACCTGTAAATTATAAAACTTTAGTTATTGATTGTACAAGTAATATGGCATAAAATAACTTTTACTTTTTAATATTAATTGCTTAAAAATATTTTAAAATTATTTATAATAGAGTAAATATATTAATACTAAAGTAAGTATCTATTCATACTTTTAAAAATTTAAACAAAACTGAAATTTCTCCTATAATTATTTTAAATTTTAATTATACTACGTAACTATGCATACTTTTAAAATTATTCATACATAAGTAATTATATTCATACCTTTAAAATCTATCTTATCAAACCAAGATGAATGGATTTGTTCTTTTTAGATTGGCAACTAACATAAAGAGAGATCTGGTTGGTGTATTAATAATTTCTATCGAACGAAACTGTATAAAGAGAGATATGGTTTGGTTATTGAAGTGTTTTGCAAATATGACCCCAAATTTCAAGTTAACTCTAAAAGTAATCCAATTTTTTGTCGAAAAATTCATTTTCTTTATTCACCCTAAAAGTTTGAGTTATTCACGAAAATTCCATTTTTTTTTTTGAAAATGAGTGTTTACTCAATCATCCTCATCTTACCAAGTATTTACAATGTTGTCATTGACATCAATACACCAACCACAATGAACAACCATTTTGAAGCTCTTAATGCATCAAAATTTTGATTTCTTTTCTCTTTATATCTCATTTCTTATGCACTTAAATCACATCTCTTTCATTTTCTCTCTAAATTCATCCAAAAATCAAGATTTTAATTCCAAACTTTTTAAGTTTCATAGAGACATCGAAGTCGTGGTTCTTGGTCATTAATGAGTGTTTAATTTTTTGGTAAAGTTTTGTGTGTTTGGAGAAGGTAAGCAAGTTATCTCAGAAGTTCAATGTATTAATTTTTTTTCCACATCTGTTCGTGAAGAAAACTTCTAGAGAAGTCTTCTGGTCAATGCATACACTACAAGAAAACAGTTTATTAACTACAAAATTTAACGAGGAAAAAGGGACCTCGTAAATTTACGTGCCCTTTACGAGGAAATTACGAGGAAAAGCCCAAAACTCGCAGAATCCTCGTGAATAAACGAGAAATAGGTTTCCTCGTAAAATCGACATTATGTAGTGAGTATATTGCGTGGCATAGTGAGTTTCCTCGTAAAAGCCTCGTTAGTCTTACATGGACTTTACGAGGAAATAATCTACCGAGGAAACAACGAGATCTACTACTTTTTAGTTGTAAATGTGTTTGTTTTGGGTGTATACTTACCAAATTTCCTCGTAAATTCGAGTAAAATGTCATCTACCAATTCCAAAATTTTCCTGTAAATATGTTGTTTGAGTTTCAAAATGAAAGATACTCCAACAAATTGAAAACATAAAAGAGAGAAACGATTGAAAACGTGAAAGAAAAAAAATGTCCGGAGATGGAAATATTTTCGAGTTGCGGGAGGTGGGTGTTATACACATAGAGATGGTAACGGGAGAGTGACAAAAGAATATCTCGAAGGGCTGGAGACATTTATGCATCAAGCAGATTCTACACCGCTCGTGCAAGAAAGCGGTAAGATGTTTATGTCATTCTCGGAAATGAAACCATTCAAAATTAAGAACTCGAGAAAATGTTTGGAAGCATTTAGTAAATAGAGGTTTCACGCCACATTACTATATTTGGTTTCAACATGGAGAAGGTTATAGTAATTGTGGAAATGAAGCTAGTAGTAGTAATAGCAATTTCAGGTTGAACCCGCAGTACATCATTTGCATAATACTACTTTGCACCGAAAGTACGTACGCGGAAACGAGCTCCAAGACGATATGATGATGGTGGTGTTGTGCCGACATATTTGGAAAAAGATGTTCCAAATATCTTTTTCCAAATTTGGAGATTTGGTGAGAAATTGAAAGAGGTTTGATGGTCGAGTGGTGAAGACCTCCATAGTGCCCACACTTATATTCTTCTCAACTGCGAGCATGCATTGATTCGCTATTTTGAAAGGTAGTTACACATTTATAAGTAAACTTATAATTACAGACACATATGTTTTGCTTGGAATTGATTAATTAACAAAAAAAAATGTACAACCAATTTGTTACTCAAGTCGAAGAAGCAATTCCGGATATATCTACAAGTGAGTTAGAAAGAAAGAAAGATCAACACTTTATTAAGTGGTTAAGGAAACATGTATTATAACGTTCTCTTTATTTTTCAATGTTCGTTGTTACTATGATTAATTTCAAAGTTCTTTTTATTTTTGCAGGTTGATTATGACGATCCAGATTACCCCGCATGGTTTCATGAATTAGTTCAAGGCCCAGTTGCAAAGGTCATCACATCACCGATGTATTTCACACGAGGCTATACTTTTCATACATATGAGTATGGTAGACAACGTGCGACAAGTAATTATGGAATATGTGTGAAAGGCAAACAAATTTTTATGGGATCTTGCAGGAGATTATTGAAGTTGAATTTCCAGGGTTATTGAAGCTGAAATGCGTCCTCTTCAAATGTGACTGGTTCGACCCCCTCGTCAACAGAGGTGTTCGGGTTAACAAATTCGGTGTAGTTGATGTCAACGGTGGATGAAGATACAACAAATTTGAGCCTTACATATTAGCTTCCCAAGCAGACCAAGTTTGCTATGTTCCATATCCTCGGATGACAACCTCGGGATAAATTGGTTATCTGTTATCAAAGTTACACCACGTGGACGCATAATCGCTGGAGAAGAGCCACCTTTACAAGAAGAACACACCAATGGAGTCGAGGAACCTGATCAACAAGTTGATGCCATCCTTCTCATCGATCCGCATAATCGTGAATACGAAGATTTTCCAGACAATAACACAGACGAAGCTGTTGAAGACGAGTTTAATGAAGATGATGATGTTCTAGTGATGACGAAAACAATAATAATGTATCTGAATGATGTTTAATGTGTTTGATTAATGAATGTGTTTACTTTTTTGATTATGAAAATGATGTTGCGGTTTGGGGTTTCGGTTTTGAGGTTTAGGAAGAAGTAGAGATTGATGTTATAAGTTATAGAAGTTGGGGTTTGGGGTTTCAGTTTTTAGGGATTTAGGAACATTTCCTCGTAACTTCCTAGTAAAAAAGAAAACACGGACCTGGTTATTTCCACGTAAGAAAGTTTCCTCGTAAACTCCAAGTAAACAAAAACGCGGGCCTTGATTATTTCCTCGTAAAAATTTCCTCGTAAATTCCTCGTTTGAAGGGGCCTGGTTATTTCCTCGTAAAGAAAAAAACGGGCCTGGTTATTTCCTCGGTAATTTTACGTCGGGCTTTACGAGGAAAATAAACACGGGCCTGGTTATTTCCTCGTAAAGTTACGTGGGCTTTACGAAGAAATAAACACGGGCCTGGTTATTTCTTCATAAAGTTACTTGGTAGTTACGAGGAATATAATTGCCTATATAAACTCGAGCCACCACATTTCTCTCATTCGTAGCAACTTCATGTCTATCTCCTCTTAAGGTATTCCTCTCTACTTTCCTCTCTAGATAGTTTAGGTAATTAGTTTAGGATTAATTTAGCTGGTTATTTAGAGAATTTAGTTATTAGGTGGTTAGTAATATATTTATGTTTTTAGGTGGTTAGTAATATTTTTTTTATTAATATGTTGAATTAATTGTTTTTGGTAGATGGTTAGAGCTAATAAGCTTAAGAAAGCGACGACTTATTACAGAGACATGTTTACCGTGGCCTAGTACTCATATAGGCGCATCATCTTCATCTCTCCGGTCGGTTCCGGATACTGTCCCCGGAGACTCAGTCTTTTCAGAGAGTCTCGCAGTTGCCTCCTCCTCCTCCTCCTCCTCCTCCTGATGCGGCCGAAGTTCATCCCGACTTGCTCGTGCGCCGACGCTCCTTATGCTACGTACACCGTCGAGGACCTTCTTGCTCATCCAGGCAGGAAGGTTTACCAGTCCTAGACCCCGACCGAAAGGAATGCGCTTACTGGTACGTTTCATGTTTAAATATATTTTTTATTTATAACAACATTCAAATATTTAATAATTTTAATTTGTTTTTGTTCTATTCAGGTTTGGGGCCGATAGTCGTGTCGCTCGACCGTAACTGAGGTGATCAAAGGTTATTTTCCCGCCGCACATCCGAACTGGAAAACGACGCCGAACCACGTCCGAAAGACGTGGTTCAAAATGTTCGCGGTAAATGACTATTAATTTTATTTTTAATTATTATGATTTTTAAATATTTTAGACTAATGTTAATATTTTTTTAATTTGGTTTACAGCAAAATGGCGTTGGTCCATAGGAGTGAACGAGGACGTGAAGGAAGCTTTTGTCAAAAAGGCAAAAGAGCGATTGTTGGACACGGTGTCTAACTGGAAGGACGATTATTTGGTCGACGGTTATGAGCACGGGAAGCCCGCTGAGCTCACAACGGAGGTGTGGGATGGCCTCATACGTTATTGGAACTTGCCATCCTCGATCAGAGTCTCCAACAGCTGCTCCTCTTCCCGTCTGACGAGAGACGAGCATGGCAACTTGCCCATGCTTCACTCTTCAGGTCAAACACCACACGCCGGTGTCCGTCTACAGATGGTAAATATTTAAATTAATTAAATTCTTTATTATATCTATTTTAATTGATTAATTATTTTTAAAAATATTTTTAGGCTAAAGAGACGGAGTTCTACCATCTCTTAAGGAACTTTACGAGAGGACCCACAAGAACAAGGCTGGGAAATTTGTAGATCCTAGATCCGAGCAAATCTACAACGACGTTGTTGCTCGGGTTGAAGAGCGCCAAACCCAGCTGACCCAGCAGTCCGCCGATGGGACACCCGTTATATTATCCACAGCTCAAGTGGATGAGATTTACGAGGAGGTAAATTGTTTATTATTATTATTCATTTAATATCTTATTTTTTATTATTGGCTAACATTAATTTTTATTTTTTTAAAGGTCGTCCCTAAGAAAAAGGGACGTAGATTGGGATTGGTTCCGTTAATGATGTCCCAAGAGCGACATCGTCTTATGTTCAGCGACGGGAAGATGAGACTGCTCAGCTGCGTGCGGAGTTGCACGCGACGCAAGCTCAAATGGGTTCACTCGAGAGTTTCCTGGACGTTCTAGCGGCTGGAAATCCGCAATTGGAGCTAATGTTAGCAGCGAGACGGAGACAATTGGGCATTCCAGACCCAGACCTCCAGAACGAGATGGACAGAAGGAACGACGACTCCCAGAACCCATAGCTCTTTTGTTTCCTTTTGTTGTAATATAAATTGTATAAAACTTAAATATTTATAAAATATTTTCGTTCTATTTAATTAATTTAATTTCAATAAAATATTTTTTATATATTTTATTATATTTAATAAAATTATCAATGCAGGGAAAAAATAAGTTTCAAGGTAATTACTCGTTAACTCTACGAAGAATTAACTACGGAATGTACCGTGGGATTTATGTGGATGTTAGGACGAAAACTAACGAGGGAATTACGAGGAGAATTTTACGTGGATTTAACGAGAAAAGGTTAGCGAGGTATTTTACGAGGAACGTTTACGTGTAAATAGGGAGGAAAAGTTAGTGTGTATTGTGCGTGGATATGTTGCGTGTCATTTACGAGGAATTTAGGCTCGACTTTACGAGGAAACGTTTCCTCGTAACCTTACGTGGATTTAGTGAGGAAAATCTCTTTACGACGAACGTGGCACGAGGGTTACCGTTTCGTGGTTATTTCCTCGTAAACCTCTTTTACGAGGAAATATCCACAAAATCGGCCCTCGCTAAATAATTGTCTTCTTGTAGTGATAGGTTAGTTCTGAAATTGACATTTTGTGTGATTTTAATGAAGACTTCCCTAGAAGTCTTCGAACTTTTCTTTGTTTAAAAAAATGAGAAGACTTCTTGATAAGACTTCTCGAGAAGACTTCTCGATAAGATTTCTAGAGAAGTCTTCTCGGAATAACATGTTTTGCAATTGACCAAGTTTGTTAGAAATTTGACTTTTATAGGCAGACTTCCCGAAAATTCTTCTTGGAGAAGACTCTTGGGAAGTTTTCTTTATTGTTAGATGACGGCTCTCATTGTCACAAGAAGTATGCATAGATTACTTTTGCAATTGAAAATTAACAGTTAAAACATTTATTATTAATGAGAAGACTTCTAAGACTTCTTGAGAAGTCTTCTCGGGAAAAGTTAAATATAGTCCAATTGCAAAAGTAACTCATGCAAACTCTTGCGACAGTGAGAAGACTTCAAATATTTGCAGAACTTTGGTCAGTTACAAAAGTAAGTCTTCTCTGGTGTTTTCAAGGGTTTTTGAAATTCAAAAGTAAGTCAATACTTACAAAGGAAGACTTCTCAAGTGTTTTTTTTGCAGAGTAGACTTCTTTAGAAGTCTTTCTTTGTAATTTTCCAATTGTAAAACTCACCTATGGAAGTCTTCTATGTCAATGTTTAATAAACTTTCATTTTCTCTATAGTTAAAATGATTTTTTAATATTTTCTTATTAATTCATATATATTAGTTAATATTGGGCTCCGGACAAAGTCATAACTTATTTTGTTAAAATAATGAGATTTTAAATATTCATGTTTACTAATGTTATTAGCCAATCTTGAGAAGACTTCTTAAAAGTATTCTGAGATAAGACTTCTAGAGAAGTCTTTTACGTTTGATTTCCAAAAGTGTTAAGTAACTTCAAGATATATTTTTTAACTTTCAAAAGTGTTAAACTAACTTCAAGAGTATCAAGTTATGTGTTTAATATGTCTTCTAAGATCATAAGATATAATTTTTAACTTCCATGAGATTTAAGACTTTAACTTTCACTTAAAATTTAATTTTGATCTTTTGTGAATTTGAATAAGTTTCTTGAGAAATCTTCTTTCTTAGTTTTAGTAAATTTGACTTAGTTTTATGGTTGTTGTGTTTTGTTATGAGTGGGTAGAATAGTTAAAAAAAATCTTGGTATGTTGTATCAATAACTTCAATAATATCAAATATTTTTGGCAAAACATAAACATATTACCAAATTCTTTTTATTAATATATCTCCAGGTTTACAAAATAATTCCCAACTAAAATGGTACACATACAAACCATAAAATAGATCATAAGCAAAACTATTATACATGGAGCTAGATATCATTTCTCAACAAAGATAATCTTAGACTCCACTTGACATCACCCCTTGTACCATCTTGGTACAAGACTTCCTAAAGACTTCGTCTGAAGTTTTCTAGCATAAAATACATTAGAAGACTCCTAAGAAGTCTTTTGAGAGTCTTACAATAGTCTTCTGAGAAGTTTTCTAAAGTCTAACTCAGATCTGAAAAATCTGCATATTCAAAAGAATTATGGCTTCAAAACAAAGAAAACTTCAAAAAAAATTACGCTTAAATAATAAACAAGAGAATCACATTAGGTTGAATCTATAAATATTTAGAATCTAATATATAAACACACAAATACATATCCCAAATTTGTACCCACTTTGGGCAAAAGACTTCGGAAGACTTCCTGAAAACTTTGTGGGAAGTCTTCTAGCATAAAATGTATTAGAAGACTTCTTGGGAAGTCTTCTGAGAGTTTTCTAAGAGTCTTCCGAGAGTTTTCCAAGAGTCTTCTGTGAAGTCTTCCAAACTTTGGACTCAAATATTAAAAATTTGCATATTCAAGCATTCAAATAGTTTTAAAAACAGAGAAAAAATCAAAATAAATTATTAGGCGTAAAATATATATCAAATAGTCTTATTATATTAAATCTATATTTTTTTAGAATCTAATATATAAACACATAAAACGTATAGAATACTTCCCAATAAGTCTTCTGAGAAGTTTTCCCAAAGTCTTTTGAGAAGTATAAGTCCGTCTCAGATCTACAAAAAACTACAAATACAAAACATTCAAATGACTTCAAAACAAAGAACAACTTCAAAAATAAAAAAATTATGCTTACATAATAAAAAACAGTCACATTAGGTTGAATCTATAGCTTTTTAGATCTAACATATAAAACACAAAAAAATGCATATCTAAAATTTATAAATCTACCTTTGAATGATTGAAAGATGAGAACCATGTAATAAAAAACCTGTAAAAAGAAGATAAATTAGTGAGAAGACATAAGAAAAAAATGGATAGAGAGTTTGGTGTTTGATATTCAAAGAGATTAAAGAGAGGTGGAGAGTTTTACGGTGAGAACATTAAATTTTGTTGCAACTATTTGAGAGGAAAAAAATGTTAAATTTTTTTATATATGGAGACAAAATTCCAATTATGTAAATATTTTTCGATATAAAAGATTTCCTTCTTGGTAGTAAAATTCTTTATAAAAAAACTTCCAAATAGTTCTTGGGAAGTCTTTTATACGCCTAAAATCAAATACACGAACTAAATAACACAAAAAACTTCATTAAACTTAAAATCAACTTTTAAAGTATTTAATATACAAAAACTAAACACATATATATGCCAAAATTTAATTATTAAGATAAGATTAAATTACATCTTTTATATTTATATTTACATGATTTATATTTATAATTACTTTTAAGATTTAATACATGAGAAGAATTTGGAAGACTTCGCTTTAGGTGGGAAACCTAAATTCTACTAACATTTAGGCGGGACATTTGGAAGTCTTCCTGGGAAGTCTTTTGGAAGTCTTCCGCAGCCCTAACCTAATCAATAACTAACTAAATAACAAAAAAAATTCATTAATAATTAAGATCAACTTATAAAGTGTTTAATATACATAAAACAAAATACATGTAGATCAAAAAATATTTAAGTTAAGATTCGCAAACCTAACCCTAGATACAAACAATACTATAACATATGTTACCATACCATAAACCAAAGACTATCATGAATAAATCTAGCATTCACTCATCTATGTTGAAAACATTCAATTTTAGTTAATCTGAATTACTTCATTTAGAAATATCTATAATTACATTGATTTGGCTTTTTTATTCTTACCAAAATATATTTTATAAAATTTATAAATTATTTTTAAGATCTAAAACATGAGAAGACTTCCTGGACAGACTTTTGAATTAGGCGGAAAATCTAAATTTTGAAATTAATGATTAGGCGGGAAACGTAATTCTACTAAAATATAGGTGGGAATTGGTAGACTTTAAGTATTCCAAGAAGTCTTCTAGTGAATTATATGTCAGAAACTTTTTGGGAAGTATTCCAAAACTCTATAATCAAATAAAGAAGCAAAAAATTTTCTTAAACTTAAAAGAAACTTAGAAAGCATTTTAAAATCAAGTTATTAGATAGTCTTTTTACAAAAACTTAAATTATTAATCAGATTACTATACGGGAAGATCTACACAGAAGTCTTCTCTAGGAAAACTTCTAGGAAAGCCTCCTTAGAGAAGACTTCTCACACGGAGGGTTATAATGGTAAAACTTACAAGTTTTTGTTGGTCATAAGGAGTTTATTGTAATTACGTTAGGTTTTTAGGTTACTTTTGCATTTGATTGAATTTGGGGTACACTTTTGTATTTTAAATCAAATTGTGAGTCATATTTGGCATATTACCTCTTTTTTTGGGTTGGTTTTAAGGTAGATTGAGGAATTGATGAATTAAAAAAGTAAGGTGGCGTAATTGTATTGATTGATAAAGAAGAGATTTGATTAATTTGGTGAATTTACTATATAGTTGAATGATGTATTTAATTTGAAACTTACAAACAAAAGGTTGGGTCTACCTCAATGTTTATGTTTTAATAAGGTAGATGGGCCATAACAGAAATCCCGCGTCAAATGGTCCCGTGTATTGGCCCAAATTCATAACTCTTCATTCATCTCTCTCATGGTTTAATCTCGCACTTGCAAGTTTTTCCTCCGTTAATAGATCTGCCATTAAGACTAGACATTTTATCCATTAATTTTGATTTTATTTTTTATTCGTTTTGATTCATTCTGACAAATTCGAATATCCATGATTCTTCTAAACAAAAAAAATATTAAAAATCAAAAGCCGTTAAAACAAAACAAACCACAAATAATAAAAAAATTAGAATCGGATATCTGCTCCATTCCGACTTTTATACAAATAGATGTATAGCTATAGTTAAATATATAATTTAATATGTATAACTTTTTATAATTATTATGTAACTAGAAATTTTATTTATAATATCACATATAAAAGTATCAAATTAAGAAAGGAATATAAAATCTAAACTAAATTTTTTCTTATGATTTATTAAACCATTTAAATAATTTTTAAAATTTATGGAACATATTGTTCTACTAATCTTTACTTTTTGTATCTATATTATGAAAACGATATTTTTTAAAACCAAACTGGTATAGGTTTTTTGTAGATTTACTTGTATTGAACAAAGTAGATAAGATATCCATAAATATCTATAGATATTCACATATATAAATTTTTCGGATATGCGGATGTTCATATTTTCTGAAGCAAAGCAAGAGAAAAATTAAATATGCATAAAATATGAAGCAAATGACAAATGCTGAAAATTGTGAAAATATTCGATCCGTGCACACCCTATCCATCACAGATGCATCTTCCACAATCTCACCATTCATGAAATTGATCATACTCATTATTGACGTGTATGTGTAGTTGCCACTATTTATTATATACAAAACAGTTACAGAAACTGCCAAGGGTCCAAAACATATAATAGTATTAATCCGTGCCCACCCTTATCCACCACAGCTGCATCCTCCACAATCTCACAATTCATGAAACTGATCATACTCATAATTGACTTGTATGTGTAGTTGCCACTACTTATTATATACAAAACAGTTACAGAAACTGCCAAGGGTCCAAAAATATATAATAGTATTAATGCAAAATTATATAGTATGATATGTTTTTCTTTTGTTTAATTTTGGAAATACTCAGACTCATGTAGAGGTCGAGAATAATTTTCAAAGAGGTGGTGTGGTTTACGGATGGACTCTCACTCTGGATATTCAAATGCGTAGTAAAATAGGTCCATATCCGCATAGTCACAAGGTGAAATGTTGTAGGGTGCTTTCGAACTTGAGTTTTTTATCAACCAGAAGTCCACCTACCACTAAACCATCGTCTTGTTGGTTCTATAGCATGATATGTTATTATAAAAATGAGCTGATTCAGATGAAATGAAGCAAAGTGGATATATTCCATATGTCCAATATGTCTCTAAATCTCAGCTTTCTCCTTATTCAGTTCCTTACTCTTTATTTTATACGAAAAAACTATTAAGGTGCCTATACAATAACCAAGACAACACATTGAAGTACATAAGTAGAGAAGGATCAAGATGGAGATGTTTGTGAAGAGAGAGTATTTAGATTTGCCCCTTGTACCAACAGGGTTAATGATAGTTTTGTCTTACCATCTATTTCTTCTCTATAGAATCCTTTATTTTCCTTACCACACCATTACGGTTTCATGAACATCGATAAACCCATTTGGGTCGAACGTATCATGCAGGAAAGTCCTCCTTTACTAAAATATTTTACAAATTTGTGCATAGAAACATAAATTGTTGTATCAACCTGAAGATGATGCAGTGGTACATTTACATTATTTCCAAAATTTATTGTTATTATTTATATTTTGATTGCTAGTAATGGTCAACTGATTATAAAGGGAAGAAAAAACGAATTGGGTAGCTCTGACTGTTATTTTGAGCAGCATATTGATATAAGATTGGAATCCACCAATTCTTATTCCACTCGGTTTCAAGGCTTATTGCTTAAATGGAGGATGGATGAAGGTAGATATGAGGATGAAGGGCTGCTGTGTGATTCCACAAGCAGAAGAGGAACAAGAAAACTTGATTCCACAAGCAATCTTAATCCAAACACACTAGAGACAATTGGGTTCCACCAAGAGACTAATGAAAAATAACACAAAGATGAACTTTGTAAAGAAAACTTCAAGTTTATTGATCTAAATTCGTGGGTCCTTGTTACAAGTTACAATGGAATAAAATAGCTTATAGATGCTCAGAAAAAACTACTTTAACATTCTAATATGATAGAAAAGGAAAATAATAATTTAGAACACAATCTGCTCGTCGTTGAATGTTTCTAGCCGTTAGGCTTTAATGGTGATATCTTTCCTGTTGTGGCTGCATAAAGAGATGAATCCTGTAGGTCTTATGAGGTCTTTGGATGGCTAAGATATTCCAGCTTGGGTGTATGTTTGAACCGATTTTGGTCTAAACGGTTGTACGGAGACAAAACTCGTCGGTGAGTTCTATCGAAAAGCGCTATAAGATAAGAAGATAAGAGAATGTTTATCGGTTACAATAAAAGAAATCAACAGTGAGAGTTAACCGGAACTCGGAGAGTTAACTGGAAATGATACAAGTTGATAAGAATATGATGGTAATGGAAAACCCTAACTCTAGCCGCCGAGTCCCCTTTCTCGTTGTATCCCCCACCTTCTTTTATAGCCGACTTTCCTTGCTTATTCCCTAAGTTGGTCGTTTTAATGGTTTTACCTCATTGGGCTCGACAAATAGGCCCATGAGTTGAATCCCTGAGCCAAACCTCTTTTGCTCGCTCCTTCGAGTAAAAGAGGTTTTGATCTGGACCGCATGGTCGATCTTGTCACTGTCAGGCTGAATCGTTCGCCTTTAGCCTAAATGGGCTAAGCCAACTAGACGACGGGCCTTGTGGAGGATGCGATCCATCTCCTACAATAAGTCCCCCTAGTTCACTTGTAGATGTCTGTAGTTGTCTTTGGGTCAATTTGTGGATCAGGCTCGAAAGACATGTGGTTTGAAGCATAGTTTGACGAGTGGATGTCCATTGGGTTCTCGTTAGTTGGCTGAATCTTTTAGTCATTTCTCGGAGACCATTGCAATCTTCTCTTTAGTTTTTTATTTGGCCATTTCTCCCTCCCAGAGGTTTTTCTGTTATTTTGACCTTTCTCATGTTCCTCCAGATGAATCGGTTAAGCGTAGACCAATTTTATGGTTATATCGGGAAGCGGAAGCGTCGTGGAAAACAGAAGCGTCGCGGTAAGTGGATGCATCGCAGGAGAACCTTGGATTTTATCTTCCCTTGAGGCCCAACTTAGGCCTGATTAGACCTAATCATTGCGATTTGGAAAAACCCCCTTCCTCTTTTCTTATAAATACCGACTTCTCTGTGATTCCGTCACTCGTCCTCTTCATCACAGGTACTTTCTATCTCTACTTCTTTGCTCTCCTATTTCTCTCTCTAGATCCACATCGTTTAGGTTAGGTTAGTATTCACCACGAATATGTCTCCTAGAAAGAGGTTGTCTCGCAAACAGAAGGGGAAATGGATCAGCAAGGGATCTAGTCCGTCGGAGAGTGCGATTGATGATGGCAGCCCCTCTGGTGCTCTCGAACGGTGAAGCGTTGATGGATAGGCGGATATGAATTTGTGGCAACGTCTTCTGGTCGCTGATGCCGAGGGGAAGTTGACAGCAACAGCGCAAGGGAAAGTGAATCGCATGATTCGAGTGATAGCTCATCAGCCGTACGGGTAAACGGCCCCGACTTCTTTCCCATCTTTTCTGATAGATTTTGGGAGCTTCCGGCTATAGCTACCGAGTTATTGCATCCCCAGATATGGAGGGGCAGAATAGGGAAAATGTAAGGGACACCGAGTCGACTCCTGCAACTGTGCGGAAGGTCCTGAGGGATTGCAGAGCTGTGGAGTAATGATACACCCTAAATCGGAAGGATCACTTTAGCTGGGTGTTGGATATGATCCGAGAAGGCAAATGGCACTTCTGGAACTGAAATGGATTGAAGGGATCGTCAAGAGATGCGGAATGGCTCCTGATATACCCACGGTCTAAGGCTGACCACCTAAGAACGGATGTAGTGCGTAGGTGGCTAACCACCAAACAACACACAAAGATGAATTGGCTGACCACCAAATCAACAAGCCGGTTCACACCAATGAACTAGCTAAAGAACACTCTCTCTCTCAGAGAAAAGAAGAAACAAAAATAAACTCAAACTTCGACTTGTTTTATTGAAAAAATCCAGTTCCTATTTATAGGATTACAAGGAGATAAAAGGATAAAAGATAATATCTTTGTGTAAAAATAATGCATAGAAAAAGAAATATTTCACTAGAACATGCTAAATGAGTCAAAGGTGTGGAATATGATGAAGACTGGTCAAGGATGGCGATTTTTATGAATATTGGACCCTTCATTGAATGCGCACATGTCTGAATTCGCGAGAACTAAAGTTCTCCTGATTTGTAAATGACATAACTCCCACATCTGAGCTCCGTTTGATCTGATTCTTCTTTGAGGAGCTCCGTAATTAATTTGGGCACATTATCCAAGTAATTTCATGTGTAGAAGCCTCGTGGTTTGGAAGATATGAGTCAAACAATAAACATATGTCATTACTGCTTCCCATGATCAAGCCATGCATGTCTGTTTTGTCTGGTTCGCTACTCAAGGGCGAATCATTCCCTCCCTCTTCAAAAAGATTTTTCCTCAAATCTGGAAATTAAAAGGAAAAGTTTATAAGAAAAGGAATCATAATCATAACATTGTTCACCTTGAGTTTGGTCCGGTTTTGGAATGGAAGAAGATCTTTCTTGGTTTTCTTGATGACCATGGTTTTGTTCTTCTTCTGGCCCTTCCAGCATTGACACAAAGCTTCCAAGACCAGTGTCATATGCACCAATATCAAGAGCATTTAAAGGACCAGAAAATTTATCCTTGTTCAAAACGTTTTCAGAATCCTTTTCAAACTGAAAAATTAATTCACTACTTGGATTCTCTGGTTTTAAAACGGTTAATTGCAAACAAGATTCATAAGGAATTGATTCAGATTAGAAAAATATAAGTTCTTATGTTCACAAGATTTCAAACCTGCCATTGGCTCATGTGTGTAGTTATCAAAAATTGGCAATGGAACAGAAAATTCTTTCTTTTCTGGCTCGGTTTCAACATTGTCACTCTCCAAAAGTCACCAATGGTTTCTGGTTTTTGGCATTTGTTGGCATAATGACCTGGCATTTGAAGCACCTGGTAGAATGAGCTTTGCTTGTGGTTTCACAGCTTTGCTTTTATTAAAAGAAAGCACATTACTTTTCAAATCGGAATTTGAGAGAGAAGAAAAATTACATCGCTTTAGATCATGCTGTTTTGGTGCACAAGAAGTTTTGGTGTTTCCCTTCTTTTTGAGTTGTTGAATAGCAAAAATTGCCTTATGCAACATCTTCTCCAAACTAGAATAAGTTTGAAGCTCGTTCTTATCAAGCATATCACAGTTTCTTCTCTTGGCTTTGGTGAATGGACGTTCACCATTTCTGACCTTCTTCTCATCATAATCAACATGTTTTGTCTCTTCCTCTGGTTTTTTTTTCTGCACAAAATCAAACCATTTAGAAGTAAATTGTTTCTTATCTCCAAAAATCAATTGCTCTTTTTCAAACACGGTTTTGAAAGGATAATAAACGTTTTGTTGTGTTTTTGAAGCCTGATTTGATTTCTTGAGAAGTCCAAACATCCTGAGAACACTTAACAAAGAGTTAGTAAAAATCCCTCACACTCTCAACGTGTTTAGTTTCACAATTTTTAGGTGATCACTCAGAGTTCTTTTCACTAGTTCAAATGATGATAGGCAGTCAAAATTCAGCAATCAAAACCCAAAGCAACAATGGTAAGAGATAAATAGAGAGAAAAAAGAACTTTTGTGAAATCCGCTTTAACCACCCCAAGGATGGATTTCTCTTCAGCCAGCAGGATTACTCTTCCACCGCCTAGCCAAAAATCAATCTCTTTTTTTTTTGAATTTCCTTCTTTTTTTTCGTTTATTTAATATGGCCTAGGTAAGAAGGTGGCCCGGATTTAATATAGAAAGAAGAAGAAATATTTAGAAATGGAAGATGAGAAGATGAAAAGATAAAAACAAACCAGCCAAAATGGCTCTCCTACCACTTGATACACCCTAAATCGGAAGGATCACTTTAGCTGGGTGTTGGATATGATCCGAGAAGGCAAATGGCACTTCTGGAACTGAAATGGATTGAAGGTATCGTCAAGAGATGCGGAATGGCTCCTGATATACCCACGGTCTAAGGCTAATCACCTAAGAACGGATGTAGTGTGTTGGCTAACCACCAAACAACACACAAAGATGAATTGGCTGACCACCAAATCAACAAGCCGGTTCACACCAATGAACTAGCTAAAGAACTCTCTCTCTCTCTCTCTCTTAGAGAAAAGAAGAAACAAAAATAAACTCAAACTTCGACTTGTTTTATTGAAAAAATCCAGTTCCTATTTATAGGATTACAAGGAGATGAAAGGATAAAAGATAATAAATATCTTTGTGTAAAAATAATGCATAGAAACAGAAATCTTTGACTGAACATGATAAATGAGTCAAATGTGTGGAATCTGATGAAGACTGGTCAAGGATGGCGATTTTGAGGAATAATGGTCAAGGAAAACCCTTCATTCAATGCGCACATGTCTGAATTCACGAGAACTGAAGTTCTCCTGATTTGTAAATGACATAACTCCCACATCTGAGCTCCGTTTGATCTGATTTTTCTTTGAGGATCTCTGTAATTAAGTTGGGCACATTCTCCAAGTAATTTCATGCATAGAAGCCTCATGGTTTGGAAGATATGAGTAAAACAATGAACATGTATCATTACTGCTTCCCATGATCAAGCCATGCGTGTCTGTTTGTCCGGTTCGCTACTCAAGGGCGCATCAAGTAACGTATCTCATCCCAACTTACAAGGAACAAAAATGGTCGCCTGCGATAGGGTATCAGTGCGTCTACGAATCCTACTTTCAGATGGATACCAAGCTCTGGTTCTCGGTCCCCCATCTAATTACCTCACAGGTCTTTCGACGAGGTGTCGCAATTAATCATATTTTGAACGGCTCGTACCAGATCGCAGTGGCGCTGATGGTGTTTTCTGTGGAGATAGATGTCTCGGTGAGTGTCCGTACTTTGAGGAACTGGCTTTCCTTAAGCCGGAACTGCAAGGTTTTTTCTCGGTGAAAATGCGACTTAACTACATCATCTTAACCGGTCATCCGAACACGACCCGAACTGGCAGCGTTTTTATTTCTACATTAAGTTGGATACTGCCAAATTTGAGGATCCCCCCGGAGAGGACTTACGAGTGCTTTGGAATTATAGAATAGGTAGATCATGTTTGCAGATTGGTTTCTCTCATTCCGAGTTCTAATCGTTTACTCTTTTTTTTTGCAGTCGATCATAGACTCTCTATTTCCGAATAAGTTCTTTGATAATGCTCGAGCCTTCGCACACTTAGCCACCAACGTTGGCCAGATATCAGCGAGGAGAGAATTCTTAGGGAATTGGCACGTATTTTGAGAGGTTTGGGTCTTCTGTTTCTCGTTTTTTGTTACTCACTAATTTCCCTTGGTAGCAGCGATTCACAGACTAATGTCGTCGTTTATCTTCTTTTCTTTGTATGTATCTTCGAAGTCGATTGGACTGCTAATATTCCATGCCCGACAAATCCAGGAAGGAAATGCCTGCAGCTCTTTACGAAGAGAGAACATGGTCATCTTAAGATATCCAAGGGAATGAAAGAGATTCCGGACTTGAGCGATATTATCAGTGGCAAGCTAAATCTCCTGTGTGCCAACCCGATGTCCATACTTGACGGCATGGACCTTGGAGGATCAGCCTCTGCGGACCTCCAAATTGACGTCGTAGAAGATACTTCCACTAGATCGGAGGAAGAGAAGCCTCTCGAGGTAGAGCTTGCGGGATCAAAGAAGGCGGGAAGGAAGAGACTCAGGGATGAGACGAGCGCTCTAGTTGGCGACCAGGATATGGTGCAAGAGAAAAAAAGATGATATGCAGACTGAAAAGCGTCCCAGAAAAAAATAAGAAGAAGAAATCCACCGAGAAAAAGCAAAAGAGGGTGGTTTCTGGAGCCGGTGGCGCAAAGCCGGTTGGTCAGCAGATCGACAACCCATTCAAGGGAAAACCTAATTGGACCCACGTTGTCCGAGCAAGGTGCTTCTTCGGGTGACCCACTCCAGCGTAAAAAGAGGATGGATCCTTCTGGAGAGAAGCGGGACGCGTCGGCTTCAGAAGAGCCGAATGATCCCCAGGTCGTCTCAGCTTACACAAGAACAGAAGATCCTCCCTTGATCGGAGGCTTCACTTCCCAGACTACTCCGCGAAGATCAGGAGATAGGACTCATGAACTTTCTGGGAAGTCTCAGATTCTGTTTCCAGACCGAGTGGAATTCAAGTAGAGCGGCAACACTCCACTTATCCACAACTCGACACAGTGCGTGGAGCTGATTCGTTAGAGTAGGGGTGGACCGAAATGATCTGCCTGCCGTTGACGATCTTGTGTTCAGGGACGCCTACGTGAACGCTTCGCAGACAAGGATGATTGTAAGTCCTCATATTCCATATTATCATTCTTTCTTCTTTCCTCGGCTCACCTTGAGTTTTTTTCTATGTTTTACAGGGCGATGGGAGCATGAACTTTGTCATCGGGAAGTATGACAAGAAGCTGAAAGATAGGCTGGCTTTATTGGGACAATCCAAAGAGCTTTCCAAGACTAAATATGCCCATATTGCTCATAGGGAGAAGGAGATCTAGGAAGCAACGAAAGCTGTTCTCGCGAGAGAGACCGAACAATTGCTCGCAAGGAGGCACAAAATAAGAAGATGAAGGTCTTGAGAACGGAGTTGGCGTCTGCTTACGCCTCGGCGGAGGAGTTAGAGCAAAAGAACACCGCGTTAGAGCAAGAGAAGGCTACTCTTGATGGGGAGAAGGTCACCGTGGAGAATGAAAAGTCTGTCACTGCTCTGAGGTTCCTCAAGGAGACCATTCGACTTAGGGAGTTAAGGAGTTATGAGGTCACCATGGAGAGGGTCATAGTTCAAGCTGCAATGAATGCCAAATGTAACAACCACTTTTGATACAATCCGCGCCCATCAGGCCCGTCAAGATGCTTACGAGACAACACATAACTTGTACGGGCAAGCATCCGAGACGAGAAAATGTCTCGAGGCACTCAATAGGAAAGGTGTGACCAATACTCAGGCCAAATGGACTTATTTTCTATGCAAGAAAGGAAGTTAGAGGAATAAGATGATGCTCTCAAGGCGGGAGGCATACCGAACGAGGACCTTTCTTTGTCCCCCGCTTATCCTCCCGTCTAAATTTCTCGATGAGCAGGCTTTGGCCTGTCCTGATCAGCATGGGTCGAACATAAATTTGATTGACTCGGGCCAGCTATCATTCTTCACACCTCGAGCAATTCACTTGGTGAAGGCTGGAACGAAGATCCGGGCTTCAAAGCATGCAAGGGCTTCAGTACAACTATGCTGGGGGTTCGGTCGTTCAAGAGAGAAATGACGATGAAGATGCCGAGGATCCTTTCAAGGTCGTGGTTTCTTTGCAAGTAGACAAAACGAAGGAGGTTTGAACAACGGTTCCCAGCAGCCTCGAGCTTTCGAGGCAGAGAAAGTTTCTTTGAGGGAGGCTTTAGACTGACCCCGACGACCGACAAGCTATCCTTTATGTTGTTGTTTGTACTTTTTTTTGGTTATCCTTTTGTTATTGCTTAATAAAAAATGGATTTTCAGTAAGTCCTGAATTCTCCTTCCAGACTTATAAAATTTAAACCAGTTCAATTTCTGTTAGGCTCAAAGTAACCCCGCTGATGTTTTTATCGATTCCGTTATGGAGTTATCGAAATACCCTATCGTAGTGATGTTTTAAGTAATAGAATCTTTTGCAAGATCAGTAACTACTTGATCTATTCTAATTGTCTCATAATAAACAAAGTAATTTATAAACAATCTTAAAGACAAAGGTTTTCTGTCGACCCAAAAGTGATTCCGCGAGCTTTTAGTTGGCCAACATGCTCGGGAATCATTTAAGGGTGGAAAATCGTCTTCTTAGTCGGTCTCTACGTCAAAATGGCACGATTAATTCATGACTTTAGTGGAGTTTGGGTCCCCTGTCTATGTTTCTGACCATGACGTAAGTTGACAGTCGGAATCGAGTGCTAGTATGTCATTCGCCAAGGAGACATAACCATCGTTGAGTTACTAGATATTTTTTCCCGGTGAGCTAATCATAACCGTCGTTTGGTTTGAGTCGTGCTTGAAGGGGAAGTTTTATTTTTTTTGGGGTTGCACCGGTGAGGGCTTTCTACATACCGCCGAAGGGAATCAAGCCTTTCGTAGTTCTTTTGGGTCGAGTAAAAGTGATCTTAGCGCATTTACTCGATGTGTTTTTTTTGTGTGTGGCTGCACCGGTTAACCCGCCTACGTACCCTTGAAGGGAATCAAGCCATTCGCAGTTCTTTTGGATGGATTAAAAGTGTCCTTGGCGCATTTACTCAATAATCTTTTTTTCTGGTCAAGTAAAAGTGGCCTTGGCGCATTTAATCGATGATCTTTTTATTTGGCGCGAGAAGGAGGGGTTCTTTACTCGTCAGGGTGCATTTTATAGGAGTAGTACATCGTAAGGTTCTTGGAATTCCACGCTCTTGGTACGGCGTCCCCTTGCGACGTTTCTAGTCGGTAAACCCCGGGTTGGATAACCTAAGTGAATTTGTAAGGGCCCTCCTAGTTTGTACAAAGCTTTCCTTCTTTCCATTCCTTGGTGTTTTGAAGCACCCTATGTAAGACTAAATCACTCAGATCGAGAGGATTCGACTTGACACTTTTTGTTTTACTACCTCTCTATTTGGTGTTGGTAGTTTTGGATCAATGTAGGGCTTGATCGCGGCTTTCCTCGATTTGGTCCAAGGCATCGAGCAACATGTCGCGATTGAGTCCGTCAAGGTGGAGCATCTTGAAATTCCTTATGCTTGTGACATTCACTTCTACTAGGGCCATCACCTCGACTCCGTATGCCAGAGAAAATGGGGTGGCCTTAGTCGCTCCCCGTGGCGTTTGTTCGGTGTGACCACATGACCCCATCGAGTTCATAGGACTATAAACCTTTCTTTAAGTCAAGACATTTTTTGATGCCATCGATTATCAGCTTGTTCGAGGACTCGGCCTGGACATTGCCTTGCGGGTATCGAGCTGTCGAAACACTGATGCAGATCCTCCATCGTTCGCAGAATTTTCTTGAAGTTACCCGACATGAACTGAGTTTGTTTTCGGTGACCATTTCATAGGGTAACCCATGTCGGCATATGATATTTTTCCAGAAGAACCCTTGGACTTCCTTTTCAGTAACTCGAGCGAAGGACTCCGCCTATATCCATTTGTTGAAATAGTCAGTCAATACTAAGACGAATCGTCTTTGGCGGGAGTTCGGCAGGGACTGATAATGTCCATTCCCCATCGCATGAACGGGTAAGGAGCGGTTGTCGTCTGCAACATCTCGGTTGGATGATGAATACTCAAAGCATGTAGTTGGCACATGTCATAATGTCATGTGTACGCTTCGCAATCGGTGTTCATCGTCAACCAATAGAAACCAAGGCTCTTGACTTTGAGGGCTAAGGATCTCCATCTGGAGTGATTGCCAGCGGCACCATCGTGTGTTTCTGCCATTACGAACCTTGTATCGTTGCCGGCGATACACTTGAGTAATAATTTGTTCGCTGTCCATCGGTGGAGTTCACCGTCGACGAAGAAGTAATGCACGCTTCGTGCTTTTAGTCGCTTGGCTGCTCATTTCTCGGTAGGCAGCGTGTTGTGTGCGAGGTAATCAAAAAAATGAGTCCTCCAGTCTGAGATTTGTAGTTTTTCGTTCCACTCAGTATCTATTAGTTTTTGGTGTTTGGCGCTTCGGTGACAGGGTCCACTAGGGGGTGTCTCTCCGTGAACAAATCGATACTTGGTTTTTCTATTCAATGGATTGGGATGATTCATTTAACCTGGTTACGAAGCTTTCTTCCTAGTGCGGCGAGAGCATCAGCACATACGTTGTCTCCACAGGTAACTTTCGTGAGCTCAAAGATCTCAAAGTCTTTTGCGAGATCTCTACTTTTAGATAGGCATCCATTCGATGTTTATGCGCTTAGTAATCGCCATTGAACTGACTCGTGACGAGCCGCAATAAGCACTTAGTCGTTTGGCCTTCACAACTTTGGCCAGTCGGAGTACGGCAAATGAGCGACTTATATTCTGCCTTGTTATTGGAAGCGGTGAAACCAAAGGTAAATGACTGCCTAATCAGTTCTCTAGTGGGTGAATGAAGTTGAAATCCTGCTCCAGATTCTTTGGTCGTAGAGGAGCCATCCACATGTAAGATCCAGTTAGTACTAGGGAGGATGAGGTCTTGTTCGAGCTCCGGTGTATCTCTATTAGGAAGTCGGCCAGCCAGTTGTGATTTCGCTGCGGTTTGGTTCTTATAGATGATGTCATGCTGGTTGAGCTCAATTTCCCACTTAGATAGAACCCCATACTGATTAGTGTTCCGCATCACCGTGCACAACGGTCGGTTGGTGAGTATTTCAACTGAATGGGACTGGAAATACGTCCTGAGTTTCCTTGCAGAAGTTACGACATTGAGGGCTATTTTTCGAGAGTAGGATACCGCGTCTTAGGATCAGTCATATGTTTACTCGTATAAAATATCAGTCGTTGTTTGCCCGCGATCGTTCCTTATGAGGGTGCTACTAATTGCGGTAGAAGATACCGCTCTGTAGAGTGACAGTATGTCGTCGTTTTTTCGATTTGTATAGTATCTGTGGTGAGGTGAGATATCGCTTAAGCTGGGTGAATTCTTCCTCGCATTTTTCGTCCCAGGCGAAGTTTTTTTCCCACGTAACAGCTCGTAGAAGAGAAGGCATTTGTCTGTCGATCGAGATATGAATCAATTGAGCGCAGTGATTCTACCGGTTAGCCGTTGAACTTCCTTACTATTGTTTGGGGTGGGAAGATCGAGTATCGCAGAGATCTTTTTGGGGTTGGCCTCAATTCCTCTTTGCGTGACGATATACCCGAGGAATTCACCCGAAATAACACCGAAGGTGCATTTACCTGGATTCAGCTTCATGCCGTAGTCATTTAGCGTCTTGAAACAGCCCCACAGATGTTTGAGGTGGTCTGCCGTGTGAAGTGACTTCACCAGCATATCATCGATGTAGACTTCCATCGAGGTTCCCAAAATTGTCGGCGGACATTTGGTTTACGAGTCTTTGGTAGGTTACGCCTGCGTTTTTCAGGACGAAAGGCATAACCTTGTAACATCATGTCCCCCGATCTGTGATAAAATCCATCTTTCCCAATCATTGGGGTCCATCACGATCTGGTTATAGCCCGAGAAATCATCCATGAAAGTAAGGAGCTCGTTTTCGGCTATTGATTCGACTATCCGGTCGATATGGGGTAGCGGATAAATATCTTTCGGACATGCTTTATTTAAGTCGGTGAAGTCAACACAGACGCGCCACTTCTCATTCTTTTTCTTGACCACCACCGGATTTTTTAACTATTCTAGGTAGCGGACCTCGGTGATCAAGCCAGCTCCGAGTAGTCGCTCGACTACCTCGTTCACTGCTTTTGACCTTTCCGGTCTGAACTTCCGTCGCTTTTGCCTGATTTTATTGAAGGTGGGATCCACGTTTAGTTCATGCATTATGATAGCTGGATCAATACCCCGCATATACGACGTCGTCCAGGCGAACGTCGATGTGTTATGTGTGAGGAAGGAAACGATATTTCTTTGTAATTAGTCATAGAGATATGTGTCGACCTTGACGACTTTACTCGGATCAACGTCATCGATGGACATCTCTATGTTTTCGTCTTCTGCGGGTGTCTTTCTGCGGGTAAGACTTGTTGATTGGTTTTGAGATTGATTTGACGTGAGATGTTGGCTGCTGTAACTTAGCAGTGGCAATCCAAAGGTTTGTGCGGCTTGCTGATCTCCTCGCAGTGTTTGTATATGTTTGTTTGGACTGGGAAACTTAACACACTGATGATAAGTTGATGACACTGCCTTTGTGCTTATGATGGAGAACTTGACTTTGCGAGCAACTCTGCATGCGTAGGATAGGAAAACGGATCGTTCCTAGCATTAACTCGGAAGATCCGTTGAAGCCATTTAGTGATCAAGAAGAAGGCTTCATGAAGCACAGGCCGATCCCCATTTTGTTGAGGGTGTCGCGGAAGATGAGATCGACCGAGCTGTCAATCAGCACCCTAGTAACGTTGCATCTTCTGATCCCGAGTTCCACGAGCAGAGTTTTTTTTTGCGGCATAACGCCGATGACCCTCTTCGGCTGATAATGCAGTATGCGGATCGTTCTCGGGCTTGATAGGTCATTTCTGCAAAGTTGTTGCTCTCCGACGATAATCTTTAATCGATCGTACTGAGTCCATGCATGGGGGAGAACCGTCCATGGATAACGTTTGAGCTGTAATCTGAGCTGATCTTGTTAAGCTTGTATCTGAGTCCCCAATCGCTGGATAGGCTTGCAGGGTTTTGGTCGTTTGGGGCTTTGATTCCTTGAGTTTTCTTCGTAAAATCAGAGTTTTTACGTCGGCTAAAGGCTGATTCGCAAATCGTCTGTGTTGGCGTTAAGCTTGTCACATAGATCAATGATGTAAGATTTTCTCGTTGTTTAGAAGTATGGGGAGTTACGATCGCCAGCTGCTTAGCCTTAGAGGCAATTAAGAGTCGCTCGAAGGTCGGTCTCGTTGTTGTGGGAAACTTTTGGAAGTGGTGTACTTGCGCTTCAGCCGGAAGGCGCAGATCGTCGCCTTGATAGAGGGTTGCTAATTGTTGCGTCAGTCGGGTTCGCAGGTCGATGGGTTGAGATAACGTGTCTTCGTCTGTTGAAGTTTTCAGATTGTGCCAAGATTACTTGACGTGCCTGCGGTTTCTCAGTTTCTCTTCATCGGCTGAGGTATCATCCTTTTCTCATTTCCTGTTTGGTGCGATTGCTTCTTCCCTTATCGTGAGTGTTTCCTTTTCAAGGCTATTCCTTGAGGCTTTTGGGTCTTTTTCCTTTGTTTTGCTCCACGCTTTTGATGTTCTTTGGGTCTGGTCGGTGGTCTGACCTTTGCGTTACCATTTAATAAAAGGATGTGAGAAATGCCTCGTAAAGTTTCTTGCACTCCTTCGTGTCGTGGGCATTTTACCTTATGGTATTTGCAGAACTTGGTGAGGTCAACTGAGCTTGAAGAATTAGTGACACCCCGATCTTAGATGACCGGAAATGACACGGTCGATGTTCCCTTAAAAGCCGTCCACCGAGAGTGTCACTGGAAAAATTCCGATCACTTGGACTAGCAATTTGAGAACACCGACGGTCCTACCGGGATATGGACCAAGGCTTTTCAACCCGGAACTGAGTATCCGATAGTTGTATCGTCCGGACAAGGACTAATATCATATGGAACTCGTACTTAAAGAAACATTCTTTAATACATTATATAATATACTTTTCAAAAGCATCTTACAAAATATTGAATGATTAACCTCGAGGTTTTTCGGTAAACAAAATTTTATACACATAGAGTATATCAATAACTACTTTGCAAGGATAATATAAAACTACCGCTGGCTATGCTGTTCCTTCCCGTCCTAGAGTAAAGGTCTCCCTCCTACTGGTTACCTGCATCACAATGAGATCATGAGTAACTAGTTTACTCAAGTGAGTCTAATCCCGCACTCACACACACATATTAGTAATATCCCGAGCAGTCGACACCCATTTGAATGCAGTGGAAAATATATTCCATAATTATTATTATATATAAGGCCTATCATCATCACATGTGAATTTATATCTTAAACATCACCTCCATGTTACCGCTCATTCATTCTATACGTATCAATATATATATACCTAAACCCGGAAAACCACCAAGGCTATACCGAGCCTAGCGGGAAAAATAAATATAACCATCATCTCCAATCAGATATTCGAAGATCGAACATCTAACGCTGCATGCAGTTACAACGGTCTCCAGGGTGGCGACCCATCATCGTGTCTTTGTGACCTGTTCATATCGCAGGACCAATTCACGGTAATGCGGGAACTTTAGGGAGAGTGAGTATACAATTAAGACTTACATGATTCATAATTTTAATTTATATATTAGTACTTGAGAACAAGTACTAAGGCTCGGGATAAACCTCAAATAATAATCATAATATTTCTCTCAACGTGTTTATAATAAATAAACACTTCACAGTTTAATATGATCAAGAGATTTACTTATCTATCAACCATAATCATTTATTTTACTCAGCAACACTAACTCATAACTCATCCCTTCATCTATCTAGACTCATCCTTTGAATCCATGAGATTGGCTAAGGAAGACTAGACTCGAGCTCAAGCTAATCACACTCCACTTCAGAATGTCCGTATGAAGGATCCGGCTTGATCCCACCACTGTGATACTCGACCATGCTGAATTAGAAAAGACAGAATGGTTGGAACAAAAGGTTAATCAGTTTGGTTACAGAAGAAATCAACTGCAGTTCATAACATTTCAGTTCAGTTTCTGTTCAATCTATAGCAACTTAAATCGGTTTATAACATCTCAGCTCATGCTCAGTTAAGTCTGGTTCTAATCAGTTCACAACAGCTTAGCTCGGTCACTCAGACCAGATCAGTTCAAGAAAATTTCAGATCCCGTAGCAGCTCGGCTCAGATATCATTAGTCAGGAAAGATTACATCAGTTCGGTTTAATTTAGACATTTCACATAAATTCAGCTACTGGTTCAATGGGACAGATTCATCATGAACAACAAAGATGAATAATATATGAACTTATTTCAAACGACCCTGACAGGCTAATCAATATCACAGCACTTGGTTCTCAACAAACAGAACTGAAACAGGGGACTGAAGCTTAACAAAACTAATCTTCATCACAACATAAACTCTTACCGATCCAAATCAACAACCTTCTGAATTTAAATGGTACCTTAACCCCGACACTTATAGTTGAAGCCACGCTAACCTGATCAGTACCCTATAAAGCCAGGTCGGATCAGTTAGAAAAAATCTCAAGTGCAGCCAAACCAACCGACGATGCTCACAGAAAACTGATTCACACACCTCTTACCGATAACAATCAAAGGCTGAAGAACATGGTGATTCTCACTTCAGGATGCCAAAACTTCACCTTATAAACACAAAACTCACTGGTTAAGGTCAGAAAAGGGTGAGAAAGGTCATCCAAACTCACTTCTCTTCTCTGACTTTCTCTTATTTTTTTCATGAATTTTTCTCACAGATTTTTCTCTCTTGCTTTCTCTTTTCTCTCTGAATTTTTCTGTCTTGTTTCTGATATGACATGAGCTCGACCAGAAAGAGTGCAAGGTAATAATGAATGTAAAACAGCAGGATGAAGACTCAGCAATAAAGGACAAAATTTTCAGTTTATAAAAGACATGTGGTGAGATGAATCACACTTTCCCTCCCATGAAGTAAGGTCATTTCTTCCCATGAAGAAACTCCAGCAGCTTGTGTATCTCACATGACTTTTAATGGTAGCAAAGTCAGGCAGGAAGGTAAGAAGTCACATGTTGCAGAAGTTCAGATCAGAAGGTGCAAGGCATGTGACGGTTCAAGAATGATTTTAGTGAGTTTGTCGATATATTGTCGTTTACAGTTTGAATTAAATGTTTCTCAATCGCTTCGCATCTCATAGTTTTTTGACTATGCTCGTCCAGCTTAGAAAACTCACTATAATGAGTTAACACGATTCTACCAGAATTCTCACGAAGGCCTTCGTACCATCTATGACATGTCCCGTCAAGACCATTAATTCACACCAGAGAGAGATACGATATTATAATTTTAATCTGGTCGACGCAACTCCGAACTGTGCATCGATCGAAATGTATCATCGACCAAAAATTCATGGCTCGTGAGGGTTATTACATTATCATCCC